>KZ108365.1:62419-243917 GCA_002116355.1 Dothistroma pini CBS 116487 | reverse complement strand
CTCAATCGTATACATCCTCCCCGTGGTGCGACATCGCACCCTCTCTACTTCCAAAAAGACGGCGAAAGCTTATGGCTCAAAATTTTCTCGAGAGAACTTCCCATGCTTCCTCTCTTTATCATTCGCACACACCCTCTCCTCCGGGGTCAGCCGATGCGTATCATCAGTAGATCGACTCCGGCTCCTGGTCGTTGCAGACTCGCCACTCATTCTTAAGCGAGACTTAGACCGCTCCCGCTTCTCGTTGACTGACTTGTAGTCTTCTACGAAGGCGGTAGACCTTGAGAGTATGTCGTGGGTACGCATGGTGGTGTTGGGGGAGTCTAGGGATGTCTTGCTGCTGCTGCGGTCGGTGTGGAGAGATGAAGACTTGCGGGGGCGCCTTTGGCTTTTGGAGTCGCTGCGTGAGGTGCCGACGGTTGGGCAGACTTCGTCTGTGAGCCAGTAGCTGTGAGAGAGGCTATCTCCAGGTGTGATTGGAACTTACGAATCGTACGAGTTGGAACGAATGCTTCTGCGTTCTGTAGGCATTTTCTTGCGTGGGTGTGGAAGGTGATCTGGTTATGGGGAAGCAAGGGCTGCGGTTGTTGGTCGTTGTGTGGTTGTCGTCGATTTTGTTGAATTAATAGATACCATAATGAAGGCCTGGTCGTGGTCTTATATATCTTTTGCATCGTTCGCTACTATCCTTCCTTCTGCTCTACAATTACGCATCACAGCCATTGGCGGTCTTGGTGTTGCCATTGGATGAAGTGCAATGGAGTATCTTGGGAAGGCAACTTACATCATATTCAAGTGTTTGCAATGCGAAAGCGTCCTCTGAATTCAAGGCCATGAGCTTGATTCAGCCCTACGATACTACACCCACGTCATGCCAATGTCGAAGCAGCGAAGAAGTCGATGGCAACGGCTTCAGCCAAGGCTCGGCCAAACCCTGCCGAGCCAAATGTACATCATGCATGTGTGCATGTGTGCTCCGCGGCCTTTGCCACGTGCGACTTGAGGCATTGTTGATTTTCCGTTGTGTTCTATACGAGGTATGCTTCGGGGTCTTCATAGATGCCAAGCTCGGTAAAAGATGCTGTTCTGGGCCAAAGACCTGATAGCAACACTGCACCAGTTGTACTCGGATCGTGTCCCGTGGCTCGGCAGAGGTCGTTCGGATGCCTGCAGACTGTTTGCAATCAGACAGACGAAGTCATTGTCGGCGTATACTGAAATTCCGCAATGGTGAATGAAGTACCGAAAATGATCAATACGTGTTGAGGTGTGCGTTCAAGACGAAGTTACATCTCGAAGTGGGAATTGCATCGGTGCATTTCGGCGATCATAGTTCCCGAGACATGGACGTTCACTAGCGTCGAGTGCTTCTGAGCGAATCATCGCACGGAATTTCTCGGGTCTCGCGGACATATCTTCGGGTCCATTGTATATAGCAAGGCTACGGTGACTTCAAAGTCCCCGTCGTGTTGGTCGGTTCCCGAGATTTGGACAACCCATTAGCTTCCGTCTTTCTTGGTCCAATTGGTGAACTCGACGCAGGGCCACTCCAGACATATTCCCCGAGATATACTCCAGGCCCCGGGCACATCCCCGGACAATCGCACTTCTTCATCGACTTGGCCAAGAAGATGCCGGCATCAGTCGTCCGGTCGACCGGGAGATCCATGATTGAAGGGTGGTCCCAGTGCAGATGGACTCAGCAGGTACCGCGCTCACGTCTACAGTAGCAAGAACAGCATCCTACAAGAATGGAGTAGGCTCAGAGGATTTAAAAGAGCCCGGGATTGATCTTGTCCAGATTCGTTTCGCATGCGAAAGGCTGCCGCCGACGTACGTCGATGGTGTTCCTCCGTATCAACAATATCCGGTGGCTTGTCCATTCCAGGCAAGCCTCCATCAATCTGGGTCAACGATCATGTGGCTGAGGTGTTCTATCCATGCTGCGCCAAACTCTGTGGATAGTTTCGTCGAAAAGGTGATGTTCTACAACAAGAACAGAAGGTGATGTTGACAAATGTGACCTCGCGGTTTTGGTAGGTGCCAAACACTCTTGCTCGAAACTGCCCTTGGCTTCTTCAACCCCAACGTTGGCCACTTCCAGCACGCCTGCACATTCAAGCTGAGAAGAAACAGACGGCAGAGCATCCCGCAAGCTATAGCTAGAGCACGCGATAACATTTTCAACGAAGACGAGCCAATGGCTTTTGCAGTCCGCCAGCATGCAAGGACGGAGTATCGCCTTGCAAGTCATTGGGACCACAGAGCCTCTTGAGCAGATCCTCATCCAACTCAGCCTCAAAGCCTACAACAACAGATCCGAACTCCAAGGACCCACCACTGAGCTGTCCGTTCTTCAACGAGTCAACTGTACCGTCCAAGCGTGATTTTAGGCGGTCCGACCTTGCAGCAGTTGTTGTGTTTAGCGGAGTGGCCTTCGCCGTTTACGGAAGCTCGTGCGGCCGTGAAGTGGTTCCCTAGGACTCGCTACAGTTGTCGTTACATCTATGACTATAGAGCTCGCCCAGCATCAAGCATGCGGGCCGTAACAGCAGACAAATCGGTGTCTCCGTTTGCAACCGAGGGTAAGCTTCGGCGGACGGAGTCCTCATGGCGACGCATGCTGGCGGCTCCATCCTACTTTGAGTAGGTAGCCATAGCGTCGATCTCCATACCGACGTGATAATTGTACGAATCCATGATGCAATCGAATTCTTTTGGTGATTCCACGTGGCTGATGGATGTACAACACAGTGGCACTGGCACATTCGAATGTGGAACGAGTACCGTGCAAATCAGAGTCTCCGAGGTGAATAGGACCAGTTCGGCTGCGTTGAGCGTCTACGACACATGTTTGTACTTCATTTGAGATCGGGTTCCGCCCCTGACCTGAAAGTTGCGGCCACGAAATCGCGTCTCTCCTCATGAAACCACGTCGCCGCCTGATTACCTGATTCACACGACACAAGACTACGACTTCCGTGGTATATCTCCGAGCTGCAGGGCCCTCTCGCGAGCTTGAGATCTAGCAGAATCCAAGCCAAGAAAGATGTTACTCTCATCTGCAGCCACTCGGGTCTTTTCGACCCCAGAGCTCCACGAGCAAATCCTCGTCCAAGTCGGCCTGGGGTCTGCGAACCATGACGAAAGGCAGCCACCAGCCGTGGATCTCTACTACCTCCAACGCAGCGACCAAGACTCCAAAGCCGTAATCGCCACTTCACCGACCCTTCAGCAGCTCATGTGCCTCGCGCTCGCGCCATCGGAAGCCAGCACCGCGCTCAACGCGATCGCGTGGCTGCTGCGAAGTCGAGACTGAACTGGCACACGCTCGATGACGGACAAGCCGAAGATCGTGGCCAAGCGGACCAAGGTGACGACTGGTCTCTGTCGACCGGGAGTGCAGGACGCATCATGGCGTAGGATGAGAGTGCCAGCCATGACGATCGAGCTCTAAGATTGTTACTGGTACATGATCAATAAGCGTACTATCCAGATCGAGAAGGAGAGCACACTTGGTCAGGTGTACAGCGACTTCTGCGGTATGTTGTCGTAGGTTGGCGGGGATTTCTGCTACAACGGTGGCTTTAGACCGAGAACGTGGTTGCAGGTGAATGCTTCGTGATCAGAATTCCACATTACGAGTCATGACATGAACCGTACCGAGCAGGGATGCGAAGTGCACCTTCTTCACGTGTTGCGCAGCAAGCTTCTCTTCGCTTCTTCTCCTTCGACTTTGCGCATTGCAACTCCATCCTGTGTTGCACGACAAGCACGAACACCGCGGTAGGTAATCTGCCTCTAGCTTAAGGTAAGAGCCGACTGACGACAATTGACGTCCGATAGTCATGGAGTCCGCCTCAGCTGCCGCTCGAGTCCTTGCTATCCCAGAAGTACTGGGGCAAATTCAACTCCAAGTCGGTCTCGAAGACGCGAAGCGACTAGAAGGACATGTTGCGGACGCCCGTCATGGGGCTCTCCGTCCTTTAGCGTGTAGATCCCGACTTCCAAACCATCATCACAGGGACACCCTCAATACAACGGCTCATGGGCCCTTAATCTCACTTCATCGAGGACTAACGATATTCTCAAAACGATGGCATCGCTGCTGATAAAGCTCAGTTGGAGTGGCAAGATTCTTCCGCCATTCGCCGGGACTCCCATGCTAAGCGCACGCATGAATCAGGATGCTCGAGTTTCGTCCCACCGATGTGAGGGCAAGTGGATGCCGAAACGTCGTGGGACAAGGCGCAAGATAAAGGTTCCGGCTACGATTATCTAGTGCGCCGGTCGAGGCGATCGAGGCAACAACTTTTCGAAGATGCATCTTATCAAGATCAAGAACGAGAGCATCCTCGGCCAGGTGTACAGTGCTTTCTCGTCGCGTCTGTGACATGCAAGGGCAGACCACGGACTGTGGACAGATCGGCGATGTCAAGAGGGCAAGCTCATGGCTGGTTATGGCTGCAGTGTGCGGTAGGCTCGAAGAGTCCGCATCCCAGCAGATCGTTAGATGGAAATCACGAGTTGAAAATCCTCGAGTACAGCAGCTCATGTCGACCCATCCAGAGATCCATAGTCGGCACCGTGAGCGCGGCCGAGTACACCTTTGAAGCTTCCTCGCGCTCTATGCAGACATTGATGCAATTCGACAGCCGAGAGTTTGCCAGCAAAGCCTGGCTCTGATATGGTCCGATCACACTCGCTCGGACGGCCGCCGACAGCACCGCCTTTGCATGATTTAGCAGAAACAGATACGCTGTGTCATAGACCGACAGGCACAGTGCAGCGGACACTGCACCGAAGAGTGGTGCGAAGTGAGCTTGCAGCGACAACCCAAAGTCATCGACGACATTTGCTTTCAACTTGATGGCGAAAGCGGATACACGATGCGTAGCCTCTCCATCCACAGCAGCAGGAAGCAAAGCTCTCTCCCAAATCTGCATCAATGCTCGACCTTGGGCAATGCTGGCACGTCTAGCTACCGTACAAGGTGTGCTGGCATCGAAGTCGTTGTCCAAATCGTCCAACGTAGACGGATGATGGTATGCAGAGAGCACGTATGGCAGAGCAGTCGACGCCAAGTTCACTAGCGACTGCTCCAAAAAGGCCTGGGCGGCAGCAAGCTTCGTTGCGGCAGAGGAAGATCTGTGCGTGTTTGACAAGCCCTTGTGGCCAAGGAACGATTCCAAGCCGGAGGAGAATGCGAACGAACCAAGTGGGAGAGCCGAGTCGGAGAGTAGAAGCAAGGCATGAAGTGAGGGAGAAGCCATTGGTTCGGTTCTTGGCAGTTGCGAGAGGTGGGAGGGTCAGACAAAGCACACTGCCTGCATCTTCAGCATGTCCATAGTGATGATGCCTCTCATCAGCCTTCGACTAGTAGCACCTCCGTAGGTCCTCCAGCAGATAGTCTCGGTCTCGTGCCGGAGAAGCAAAAGAGCCAAAAGATTCATGGCCCGTGCGCTGGAGATAGTGGTCGCACAATGTGATTGGGTGGCACCTGTCCTCCCTTATCTGCCTGCCTCTCAACATCATCTCTTCTTCTTGGACCTCGTTCCTACATGTACCTCTAGCACCCTCGCAGTCGCTGTGCATCGTTCTACCATCATTACTTGGATTTGTGTGTTTCTGTTCCCGGGACATCGAAATTTCATCACGAACATGCCTGAACCATGGCTGCACGGCAATTACGTACAAGTATCGCCCTTCGCTTGCCTCACGTGAGCGGGCACTGGCGTACCGAATGGACTCGACTTTGACATCTCCGAGCCGTCGAAACAGAGATTCAGGGCAGCTTGTTCGAGCCGCCAACCCGATGAGATGTGAGATGGCGAAGAGTCACGACATGGAGACGCTCTGTCAGCGCAGCTCATCATGAATATGCATCCGCAGCCTGGGAAGAAACAGCGGTTGGAAGGACACTGCTGGCGGACTATTCGGCATAGGCCTTCCGGGGAGGTGTTTGGAGTGCAGCGGAGCACGTCACCTGCTCGCAGAGCGGCAGCACGGTGAAGCCTGAAACGTAAGTCATGGAGACGAGCTACATCGCGATCGCGCTGCAATTTGCCTTTGTTTGTCATTTCGCGCTTTGCCGCTATGTCTCCGCTCTCGCTATACGCAAGCCCTGAAGAAGCGTGACCTCCGCACTTCAACTTCGAGAGGAGGCACGTCCACACATCTCACGATAGAGCCCTGCGCGCCGCAACGATGGCTCTCCCAAACGACCCCAAGCTCTTCTACCAGCTCCTCGACTTCGACATCGACCGTTACATCAACCCTTGGATCCCCCACAGTCGTCTGCACTATCTCCCGACAGCAGTATCCAGATGGCTCGGATACCGCCCAGCACCCGTCAAAGAACCCTACGCCGTCCTCCAAATGCTCGTCACATTCCTTGCAACAGTAGCAAGCCTCTGCCTGATCGGCGGAATCGGCAATTACGCCCCAGGACTCGTCGGCTGGCATCCACCCGTGATAATAGCCTCCCTCGGCGCCACTGCAGTTCTCGACTTCAATGTCATCAAGTCACCGCTCGCACAACCTAGGAACTCAATCCTTGGCAATACCCTCGCGGCGATATCTGGAGTCGCGGTGGCGAAAGGATTCGAACACTACAATAGCTTCGATGAGACGTATCCCCACAACATCCAATGGGTCGCCGGGGCCGTAGGATGTGCGTTGGCAAGTCTTGTTATGAGTCTAACGAATACCATTCACCCGCCTGGTGGCGCGACGGCAGTGTTGGCGAGCACGCAGACGCAGATCATCGCGATGGGGTGGCGGTTTGTGCCAATCATACTGCTGGACAGTACACTGATGATGGTCGTCGCGCTCATTTTTAACAATGTGTTGAGGCAGTACCCAATGTATTGGTGGACACCTGGTGACACTGGGAGCAAGTTGAGGCAGCAGAGGAGGGAGGAAAGAGGAGAGACGGAGACGCAGGTCGACGAGGATCACGTGGAGAAAGGCAAGGCGCGTTCTGATTCAATTGCGAGCAGGTATGATCACTTGGACCAGTCAATGTGACCATTAAACTTACTAACAGCTTCGCAGCGACACCGATCGCACTCTTCGCCGAGAGCTCAGCAATCCTTTGGCATCGGTGGAGTTCGTTGACGGGATGGAAGATGTTCACATCACGCCATACAAAGTCCAGATGCCGCATCACCTCAAGCTGGGAGATGATGAAGTGTTGTTGCTTGAGAGGATCCAGCAGAGACTTCGTATGCATGGCGAGATCGATCCCAGGCGAACTTCGTAGACACCCCAGCCGGTCATAATTTTACGAAAGCGTATTCGTAGCGAGGCGTTTGAGCGGAAACTTGAACTATGCCATTTGCAGTTGCACATTGCGTGTGCATGTCCGTTCAACTCAGCATTGTCTTTGTTCGATATGTTCCATGCGAGAGGCGTTGGCACTACTGCTATCAGTGGCCGCACATGTTTCGAGTCGTTCTTTAGCATACTTCCTTGTTGTATCTCCAGCTCAGCATTGCCTCTATTCGGTGAATCTGCTGACCAAGAGCTTCCTCCACTCGCTTCACTGGCTGATCAATCCATCGTTTCATCCAACCACGTGCCCTCGCTCGCGACCAGGATCGTGAATGACGTGACAGGCTGCAGGGTCCTGCTCGCTGTCACTTGCCTAACACCCATCAGCGCGGTACAAACTTGAGCACACCTCAACACTTCAATGCTAGCGCGATTCCAACCTCTACAGCGACTGTCACACAACTTCACAGCCATCAACCGACACTACACCACTACCACAGCTCTCAAGATGAAGGCCTATTGGTTTGACAACCTCCCCGTACGTCCAAATTCACCCCGTCTACCATATCACCTCTCCACTCCTCCAGCACCCTCACCCATGCTATCACCTCACTAACATTTTCTTTCTTGCACTCAGGGCGACCAACGCCTGCCCCACGACTCCGGCCGCGCCGTCCCCCCTCAAAAACTCTCCGACCTCGGCATCATCCACCACGAGCTCCCCAACAACCTCGACGCAGTGAACAAAATCGCCTCCGACAGACACTACAAGAACCGCGACGAGATCGAAATCTCCCCGTCCACTTTGCCAAACTACGAAGAGAAAGTCAAAAACTTCTTCCACGAGCACTTGCACGAGGACGAGGAGATTCGGTATATTCTGAAGGGGGGAGGCTATTTTGATGTGAGAGGCAAGGAGGACGATTGGATTAGGATTAGGTTGGAGGAGGGCGACCTCATGATCATGCCAGCCGGCATCTACCACCGCTTCACGACCGATGAGCAAAATTACACAAAAGCCATGAGGTTGTTCAAGGAGGATCCGAAGTGGACGCCGTTGCAGAGGGGCGAGGAGACGGATGTGAATGCGTCCAGGAAGGAGTATTTGCAGGCCAGGGATGGGGTTGCGGCTTAGGTGATGGTCTGAAGAGGACGTTGAGTCGGATGCACATGGCGAGGATTGAAGTGGTCTCCACACGGACATGGATACAGAGACGGCCTTGTATATGTGAGTGAGAAAAGTCGAGAAGATCGTGTTGAAGCGCGGTCAAACAGCGAGACGGAGCAAGACGAGCAAGTACTGCTTTCTTTGCTGATGAAGTTATGCTACAAATGACAAAAAGCTTTTGAATTCTGCTTGACTTTACATCGTGTTGGGGGAACGTTGAGCAGAGAACTGCATCGAGAACGTTCTATGCTGTACATTTGCCACACTCGATCCTCATCTAGCCACCAACGCCAATGCTGTGCCCATATTCTACAATGCTCCTGTCATGCAATACACACTATAGATCCTTCTCCCTATACATCCACTCCATATAGTCCTCCACTTTCTCAATCACCTCCCTCTCCCTCGGCAACGGCTTCTCAACCGTTACAATCTCCCTCCCAGCATCCATCTCATCAACCTTCGCCCTGATATCCGCGCCCTTCTGGCTCATTTGCCTCAAGAAATGCAAATATGTATTGAAACCTTTATCACTCTGTGCGTCGACATCCGCGTCATCGTCATCGCTCCCATCATAGAGTGCATGTCTTCGTCGAGCCTTACTATCTTCGTAGAGAGCCCACTGGTGTCGGGTGATTTCGTACTCTTTGAGGATGTAGTCGATCTCCCATTTTTGGTTCTTTTTGAGATCGGTCGGGCGCTCGCCGTCGAGGTACTCGCCGTCCACCTTGGATTGGACGAGGACGGTGGCATAGAAGAGTGGCTTGAGGGTGTCGTCCTGGGTGGCGATGCTGTTGAGGAAGACGCGGTCTGCAGGTGCTTCCGTGGAGTGGAAGGTTGGTGCTTCCTTTTCGAAAGCGACGTCGTCGTTGTTGGTCTCGTTGGTTGCATCGTTGTCCGTGATGGGTGTGGATGGATCTGCCTCTACTGTATTGCCTAAGCCGAATCCAAGAGATTGGTTCTCATTGTCCTCCTCCACCGCAGGCTGGTCTTCCTTGCCCATGATGTCGCGCTCAAAAGCGGCAATCTTGGCCTTTTGTGAGTTCTGGATGGTATCGATCTCCTCCTCTGTCATAGGTTCTGCAAAGACATGCAAGGCGGTAGGCATATCATCGCGTTCCGGCCGAGTCTCGAAGTGGAAGCGTAACGACTGATTCGGGAACTTGGCTGTGGCTTTGTTGAAGATCTCGTTCATAATGTCGAGACTAGCCTTGAACTCCTGGTCGCCGAGGCATGTATCTGTCTGGCAGTGGATAGCGCGATCCATCTCATGCATCGGAATGTACTGGAAGCCAAAGATGCGCTTGATATTGTGATATGCCACGAAAATGCCATTCATGCGGCCCATGCGCGCTTGCAGCATATACTTGAGCATGGTCGACCGTGTCATGTCGTAGTACTCCTTCTCGTATGAACCCCATTTACCTTGCAGATTGAAGAGCTCATATCCAGTCATTGGCTTGTAGTCGGACGCTGACATGCGAACGGACACAACAGCTCGTGTCTTGAGATCAAAAGTGCCATTTCCTGGCAGTCTTGGATCGTAGGCATCAAGCTGCGAACGCATCAAGAAGTCTCGCATGGTCGTGTACTGGTAGCTTTCTGGAGAAACCCTTTGTTCCTTGGGTACTTGCCGTGAGTCACTCTTGCGGTATCGCTCGTAGTCATCCTTTGGTAAGGTGAGTAGAAGCTCCATGGACTTGCCAAGAAGCATCAACACATTCCCACCGTCGTACTCCTTATCAGCGTCAATAGCATATGTCCCATTCTTCCATCGTAAGAAGATCGCACTAGGTGCTCTGTTGATCTCGGTGAAAGTGTCCTTCGGATCGCTCGTGGAAAACTCCCGGCTGTACATGGTGGTATTGATTGGACGGAAGTTCGACAATAGATAATGGAAATGCGCCAAAGAGCTCGTCATACTGGATGTGGACCCGATATACCGCTTACCCTCCTTGATGGCCAACGCTGACAGCGCCTCGTCTTGTGAAGATGTCTTGTACTCCTTCAAGGCGTTGAAGTCAAAGTCTGTCACTGGCATGATGTCCTGTAGATATGGGTCAAAGTTGTAGACCCGGGAGGCTGGGTCTTGTAATTGGTAGACACCAGGGTTGAACAGGACACGATCTAGACCATATTCGAGATATGGCACGTGAGGTTGCGGGATGTTAAGAGCTTTGACTTCGATGTCAGATGGATCCAGAGACATGATCTGCTCCGACGAGGCTTGCGATTCCTGAGGCTGGTCTGCACCAGATGGAGGCGATCGAGGAGGAGCACCTCCTGAGTCTTGCTTCGCGCGACGGCCTTGTTTCATCGCATCGGCGATTGTCTCGCCAGCTGGCATTGGTGATTCGCTGCTGAGGTAACGAAAGGTACGAGCTGGTATTGTATGTCCTGCTTCCATGGCGTGTCTTTCGCTCAGTGGGTTGAGAATCTTTTGTGACAGGCCGCCCATCGGGCTATTCTGGCGTGGAGAGGAGTAGCGGAGACGGTATAGACTGGCCAAGCTTTCATGCGCTTTCACTGTTCCAGTATCCAGAATTCGCTCTGTCGTAGAATCTGTCCGACTTTCCACTTCGGGCTCACGTCGCGTCTCCTCAGCAGCCTTCGGCACTTCCTCGACCTTGTTCCGTGCCTGAAGAGATGCCAGTAGACTGTTCATGTCGGTCAGCTTGCCCTTGGACAGGACCTCTTCTCTGCTCTTGGCTGCCGACCGAGAGTGATCATTCCGGCTCGCTTCGACCTCTGCATTTCCAGATGCTTGACTACGCCACGGAGCAAAACCTAAGCCGAAGGGTGATGAGGATTTCGATTCGACTGGTGTCTCGTCAGACACTTTGTCGGAACGACGCAACGAGTCGAAAGAGACACCTGACGTGCTGTGCGCTGATGATTGTCTCTGCACACCATAGGGAAATGCTTGCTTCTGCTGCTTTAGCCATCGAGCTCGCATACTCATAGGCTCGCGTTCAGAATTCTCGAGCCGACCACCCAGCCCGCTTGCAGCTGGGGATGTTTTCGCCTTGTATTTGTCTATTCCACTGGCATATGTCTCACTGACGGGTGCATCTTTCGATTGGTTCCGCATCTTCGAAGTCCTGCCCTGGGTAGTATCGCCTACAGCAGCAGTGGGCCGGAACGATCGACTGATTTTCATCATGTGGAAGGCTGGGAGCGGCCTCGGGCCTGCTTGCTCTGCCGCCTTGATATCTGCATCATCTTCAACGTCCTCCTCTTTCTCTCCCATCTCCATCAGATCTTGAGCTTCCTTCGTCCACGATAATCGTTCATCGTCCTCGGTAGCTTTCCCCTGCTGGACCTCCTTCAACTGGTCTATCAATGCGTCCATAGAGACTGTGCCACCTGTCGGCTTTGTAGCTTCTCGGACTGGAGGGCTATCGGCATAGACATCTCGCGCTGTCTCTTGCGATGCTCTCCGTTGCCGTCGTTTGGCCCTATGTGTTGAGAGCTTGGCCGAGGCTGATTTCTTGAGCTCCTTGAATGTCTTGGGGAGCTTGGATATCGTCGGTGGACGTGTCCCTCGGGAAGACTCGACCTTAGTCTCCAAGCTGTTCCGGAGGTCGTCGAATAGACCTCTGCGCTCCTTCGCCTCAGCCTTTTTGATAACTTTGGGCGCAGGCTCGGGCTTCGACTTGGGAGGCCGCGGGGTGCTAAAACTATCGCTGATGTCGTTCAAGGTGTCGAACCAGGAATCGCTGCCGGCCGATGTGCTCGTGTGGTGGGCTTCGCTGTGCCATCGTCGCTGTTGTCGTTGAATGCGCAACTGCTGCCGTCGACAGACGAGACAGACGTAGCTTTGAGATCTCCATATTGGCGAATGGGAGGCGTTGGCCAGCATTGGGAGTGGTTGATGGGCAATGCAATGCAGAAGTTCTCGCTTGCCACTTTCGACCAGAAGTTCGAAGTTCTGGAGACGAGCGTCCGGCGTCAATTCAGGCACCGGCGCTGGATCTGCCCATGTCCAGAAACCTCGGAATTTCTTCCGCCGAATGGCGACTTCATGGCACATCTTGGACTTCGCCATTGACACTTCATGTACGAAGCATCATGACGAGTCGTCTCTCCATACCCGCCACCGTACTCGGCCTTCAAGGCCTCACCAATTCTGCCGCCGGTGTTTATGGTCTCTTCCAACCAGGCATCGTCACCGCGGGGCTCCAAGATGCATTCGGCGGCAACATCCCTGATCTCGTTGCCTATGTCTCCAGGTACGGCCACGTGCAGTATGTTGTTGGTCTCTCTGACGTGGTCGCATCATAGCCTGCAGCTGCTCAACAAGGGCCTTCTAACAATCTTCGCCGCCTCGACTCCCACCCTCCATCGACGAACGGTAGTGGTAAGACTGTGTTTGCATCTCCTGGCTGGCTATCTATTCTGGCAAGCTGGCGAAAAGGCGAGGAGTCTAGCCTATGCAGACTTTGGGTTCGCCGTATTGAATGCCATAACACTTCTTTTGGTGAAGGCGGCTCCCTAGTGGACAAGGGAAGTGCATGCGCTCCGTTGGCGCCCGTGTGCTCATCGTCTACGCCATGTAATGGCAGCAGTAACATTACCAGTCGATTCCTAAGAGCTCGGTTTCGCAAGACGATATAAGATCTACGTGGCTGGGGTCAAAATTGTGCCCACTAGGATATCTAACCTGCGAATGCCAGAAGAAGAAGCGCTTCGACACACCGGTCAGAACGTGTCGATTTGATATTGTAAAAATGCCCGCGCTCTGCAAGGCCTTGGTGTGAATCGGGCTGCGAAAGTCGCAACAGGAAAGATTCACGGCCTGGCTGCGCGTCACATGACCTCACAAATACCGACTTTCGCAGCCCACTCATGGTCTGCCTCTCTCTTCGTTGCATCTACCAGAGACCTACCACCTCCTCCGGCTATCGACAGCGACGCATACCACCTTACTTTCCGCTCTCAATTGCACATGATCTTAAGAGCCCTTCAATGAGTTATAACTTGATTGTCATCGGTAGAGGCGCCCGCCATAGTAGCCTTGCTACCGTAACTTCCGAAAGGGCATGAAGGGCGCCACAGATATTTGGTAAGCGAGTAAGGATGAAGCTGCATCGCGGCGCATGCCGCGCATCATGCTTTG
This sequence comes from Dothistroma pini CBS 116487, assembly GCA_002116355.1. Taxonomy (NCBI): domain Eukaryota; kingdom Fungi; phylum Ascomycota; class Dothideomycetes; order Mycosphaerellales; family Mycosphaerellaceae; genus Dothistroma; species Dothistroma pini. The sequence goes on along the minus strand of KZ108365.1, from coordinate 230,355 downwards.
AATTCAATACCGTGTTCTCTGTGTAGCACTGACACCCTCTCGTTGTCGCCGGCCAGCGGTTCGATGGAAGTGTACCGCTTGATTGGGAAGGACTCGACTGCCAAAGATTCTACTCACCACTGATTGACTTCCCCACTCGCGCTTACGCAGTGGCAAGCTCACGTCTATTGATCACACGTCGTGTCTGATGGGTACGCTCCATCTTCCCGTCGAAGTACATCATAGTGAGGGAGCAAGTAGCGGCATCATGTATCCGAGCCGCCTGTGAACAGAATCTTGGTGACACCGCGCGGCAAGAAAGCTGAGGATGTCTCCGGCAGCGGCTTCGAACGACGGAACTACGACGAGATCCCACCCAAGATCATTCCCTTCATCTGGCCTGGCTCTGGGCTTCGAGCAAATTTTCTCGGCCACACCGATCACAACAGCGACTGTAGGGTTTGCGATCATGCGCAAAATGAAGATGGAGCTCGCATCGGCTATGTTACAATCCGACGACGCGGACCCCCGACTTCTGCGCCTGTCGGTATGACGAACCGGTGGCATACATCTTCTCTGTGGTCAAAACCAGAGCCTCGGACTATGAGATGGTTACGAAGTAACCTTTGTCAATGGGGAACAGCTCGTATGAGTGTGTGCCATTGACAGAAAGCAGGGACCTAGCTCTAGCTGTGACCGAGGGGTAAAGGTCTTGCAGCAGAGCATCCCCGTCGTCCTGGTCGATAGTGTCAAGTTTGCAAGTCAGCACCAGATCGATTGACCACATAAAGTTGTGAGGCGAGCTGCCTGCACGGTGTCTTTCACGAGCGGACACGTAATGTGCCAGGCGATAATCACGGAACTGGATTCTCAATGCTGCCACTCTCCTGGCTAGGTTCAAGACCGAGACGCCAGGTCTCCCACCCAGCTGGAGTGCGATATCCAAGGACGATCTGTTGTAATCTGGTCTGAAGTCTGGCAATCCCAGAGGTAGTACAAGGCCGGAAATGCGGTCTCGTGGATCTGAACAGAGTCAGTGGTCAGCCTATACCCGTGCTCAAGACCGGAGCTCTGGCTTGGATCCGCAAGGCGGCTCAAGCTCGCTATTGTGTCCACGGGCGTACTGTTCATAAGGCCTGTATAAGGAACAATGGTAAACACCTCGTACAGATGCTATAGATCAGTCCACGGGACCTCACCAGTGCGGATCGTTAGATGTACGCCACGGGCTTCGCCTGCAAATAGCTCTTGTGTCACCCACAAGCGACTGGATTAGGGTCTACGAGAGAGGTGGTGGGAGTCCTCGCACAATTGTGTACAGTAGTCGTTTCCTTGCACAAACATCCACTCCCAGCACATCTGCCGAAATTTCTTCGCATTAATCTTTCCGCAGCCGCGATTGGGACCTTTGGGAATTCTGTCGATCTTGGACAGACCTCGTATCACACGATTGCTATGATCATCAGAGGGTTCGAGGCAGGCAAAGACCTGCGACGTGTAGTCATAGATGTCGAACATAATGGCTACCTGGCCACCTTCCTCATCGTTATTGTGCTGAATGATGCAGATCGCGTCGATCCAAACGCATTCGGCTCCTGACTGCCAGACTTGCCAGAGAGCGTAGCGGCAGTTCTTCCAAACCTTGAGAGCAATGTTGTTGACGAAAATGGTTCCTGCTCAGTCTCCGTGCCCCAGGTATGTATAAGATATGCTCCATTTCGTTTGATGGCGAGCAATGGCCGTGACGGTAGTGACGAGGAGAATATCAAGAGCCGTGGCCTGGTCTCAAGCCGTGTATCATCCCAATCAGTCTGAAGGTCACCTCGGGCTGACATTCTTTTGCCACATGAGCTCCGTGCTCGTTGCCGCCGCATAGAGAGATAAGTGCTGCTTGCAGCAATGGGTGATGTTATGGAGGCCTACAGAGAGGAAAGAAAAGAGATCATAACTTCGTGCTTGGTGGCGCGGACTCGGGTGAAAGATCAGCAGGAAATCCGAGCTTTTTGCAGGGATATGGCGGGAGTCACGAAAACATGAGCAACTCTCTCTGGCTGTTCCTGCATCATTGACAAACACAGACACCATGTCGGACGCACAGATCAAAGAGTGGCAAGACCGCGCCGAGGCGCTGAAGCCTTTGAACCTCAAGCAGATCGAAGGTCCACTCGGCGAACTCAATGACCATCTCACACTCCGCAGCTACATTGTTGGCTACTCGCTCACGGACGCCGATACCTCAGTATGGAAGACACTGCGCAGCAACCGAGTCGCCCATGCATACATCAAGCAGAACCTCATGGTCAATCTGTCGAGATGGTTCAGCTTCATCGAGGAGACTGCACAGCCTACCATCGACCTGCCCACGCGACCAAAGGAGGCTGCAGATGAAGGCGCCAGCTATGACATTGGTCTGCCTGATGTCGAGAAGGGCGTCGTCACGAGGTTTCCCCCCGAGCCGTCGGGCTACCTGCACATTGGACACGCAAAGGCCGCTCTCCTCAACGACTACTTCGCCCACAAGAAGTACAACGGCAAGATGATCGTCCGCTTCGACGACACCAACCCATCCAAGGAGAAGCAGGAGTTCGAGGATTCCATCCTAAAGGACTGCGAGCTTCTTGGCATCAAGCCCGATCAGGTCACCTACACTAGCGATTACTTCGAGGATCTGCACAAGCAGGCGGTGGAGATGATCAAGGCTGGCAATGCCTACGCAGACAACACTCCGCAAGAGCAGCTGAGAGAGGAGCGCATGCAGAGGATTGAGAGTTCACATCGCAATGACTCTATCGAGGACAACTTGGCACACTTTGAGGAGATGAAGAAGGGCACCGAGGAGGGCACAAAGTGGTACATCCGTGCCAAGATCGATATGAGCAGCAACAACGGTGCTATGCGAGATCCAGTCATCTATCGCTGCAACCCAGAGGCACACCACCGGACAGGCACAACCTGGAAGATTTACCCAACTTACGACTTCGCATGCCCGATTGTAGACTCTGTCGAGGGTATTACCCACGCCCTGAGGACTACCGAGTACAACGATCGTGACCCACAGTACCAATGGTTCTTGAAGACGCTCAACCTCCGCCATGTGTATAACTGGAACTTCTCCCGGATGAATTTCATCAAGACTTTCTTGTCCAAGCGCAAGCTGAATAAAGTCGTCAACGAGGGCAAGGTTTGGGGATGGGACGATCCTCGCATGCCAACTGTGCGCGGTATTCGTCGCCGTGGTATGACGATTCCCGCTCTGCAAGAGTTCATCGTCAAGCAAGGTCCAAGCAAGAACATCAACTTGATGGACTGGACCAACTTCTGGGCCACCAACAAGAAGTACATCGACAATACCGCCAAGCGGTACACTGCGGTCACGACCAAGGACAAGGTCACCTGCACAGTCGCCGGCGCACCAGAGGCTCCTCGTACAGACGAGAAGCCGGTCCACGCCAAGAACGCGGAGCTCGGCAACAAGAAGGTCGTCTTCAGCAAGACTATCATCCTTGACCAAGACGATGCTCGCTCTTTCGAGGAGGGCGAGGAGATCACCCTCATGAACTGGGGTAATGCTATCGTTCGCAAGAAGAAGTATGGCCTGAACCCACTGAACCTCGTCAAGTCTGAGGGAGACAAGTCGGTCACTGAGCTCGAGCTGGAACTTCATCTGCAAGGAGATGTCAAGAAGACCAGCAAGAAGGTGACGTGGTTGTCGACTGATCAAGAGCTTGTACCTATCGCGCTGTACGACTTCGACTACCTGATTACCAAGGACAAGCTGGAGGAGGATGACAGCCTGGAGGCTGCCCTCAACCCGAACACCGAGTCCAAGACTGAGTCGCTCGCCGACTGCAACGTCGCTGAGCTGAAGGAGGACGAAATCATCCAGTTTGACCGCAAGGGCTTCTTCAGAATCGACAAGCCGTTCAAGCACGGTGAGAGCGCTGTAGCTTTCCAGATCCCAACCGGCAAGAAGATGTAGGCCAGCTTCGAGCATTGCGATATTAAGGTGAAGGATACTTCGTGATGGCGAGCGATGACAACGCCATGGGACCATAAAATGTAGACGCAAGATACGAGAAATGGTAGACACGGTCAAGGTCACGTGCTGACCGATTCGATTGCGGTTTAGACTTCCTTCAACCGCAGCTCTGGACCCAACAGGCGAGCGCCACAACACCTCACTTCTTCCTTCGTCCGACCCAGATCTTTTGTGGCTCACCTGAAAGCGCAAGTCAATGTAACCTGCATACACTCTTTTGAGCAGTATTCTGCAGAATCTGGAGACACTAATGCACGCCTCGATATCGGAGTTTTCACCCTGCAGGAAGTCGCTGTCATACGTCTCTGTTTTCCCTCCTTAGGCGTACCACAGTTATGCGTCGCTGCCTCTCACCGGGCGACACGAGCCGAGCCTCGTCGTATCCATCCCCTTACCATTCAACGATGGCACTGGTCAGCCAGCCACGAATGCTTGTTATACTGACTAGACCTGCGTGGAACGGCTTGTTGGAGCTTGTTGCCGCAGAGATCATTCACTCGAACTTCTTCGATGGTGTGACCTGAGAGCTGAGTCGAGCCGCTTTCACTGCACAGCTTTACAGTAACGATACCCTCCCATGCTCCCATGTAAGTCAACTCACTTTTGTACTTCTCCACCACCACGTTCTCCATCCACCTGCTCACCATGAGGCTTCTCTCCCTTCCCTTTACCCTGGCGCTCGCCGCGCTCGCCACAGCTCTTCCAGCAGAAGACCACACTCTCCAAAAGCGCGATGCCTACAACCCACCCCGCAACCAGATCTACTTCCAAACCTTCCGCAACAGCACCGGCGGCCAATTCTCCATGCTCCCCCTCGTCCAAAACCCAACCCAACTCACCCACCTCTACCTCGCATCGCTTCACATCAATTCCGACCCCAAAGCCATCACCCTCAACGACAACAACCCCAACGACACAATCTGGAACACCGTCTGGTCCGAGACCGCCCAAATTCAAGCGAAGGGTGTGAAGGTTTTGATGAGTATTGGTGGTGCCGCGGCAGGGTCTTATCCAAGACTCTGCTCGGGAACGAATGGAGGGATCAATGAGACGTATTACATTCCGCTTTATCAGACGTTGAAATATCATAACCTCGATGGTGTGAATTTGGACATTGAGGAGCAGGTGAAGTTCACTTGTCCCTTGGCACTGCTGCAACGCTTCAATACGGATTTCGGCACGAATTTCCTCCTCACTATGGCACCCGTCGCATCGGAATTGCAGGCGAGTGGATATGGCTTGGGTGGATTCAGCTATAAGACTTTGGAACGCTACGCCACGAACTCGGCCCGTCCTAACGGAAAATTGGTCAATTGGTATAATGTGCAATTCTACAATGGATGGGGCGATGCAAGCACGCCGAATGGATATCAATCCATTATTCGAAATGGCTACGCCGCGAGTCGTGTCTCTCTCGGCGTCCTCGATAACCCCGGTGATGGAGGAAGCGGATGGTATAATCTCACGCAGTATCAAGCTACCATCAAATCCCTTCGCTCCACCTACGGCTCCTCCTTCGGCGGCGTGGTTGGCTGGGAATACTGGGATGCCGGTGCGCGAGACAACTTGGCACAACCGTATCAATGGGTCGCTCCTATCGGGGCTAGTGCTTTTGGGACGGCGAAGAAGAGAGACATCGACGAGGTCGAGGAAGCTGAGGATGCCTTGGAGGTGAGGCAGGCGACGACGGCGGCAGGGACGGATCCAGTGAGTTATGGGCCTGCGCCGTTCCCGGAGTTGATGACGAAGCTCGAGAGTTTGGGAGCGTTGCATATTGCTGCAGTGAGGGCGCTGAACATCAGTCGCGGCGACCTGGGCGGCGCTCTCGAGATTCTGGGGTTGAACCTCGTATAAGGACTGGAAGGGTTGGGAGTAAAAGAGTAGAAGGTCCGGTTTCTATCATGATATCAGCAGTCACGCCAATGGTGCCAGCCGTATCTATACCCTATCGCTGCATTCTGTTCACCAACGCCGCCATGAAATCCCAATGCCAAAGTCGCCCTGCAATCACAAGATCTCATTAGGGAGATAAAGCGGCATAGCGTCCTCCCATATACTATCCGTAAGCTGTCTCTTATTCCCTCCATCCGCATCCATGATCCAAATATCCCCGTAAGGCTGCTCTCCCGCCCAATACGCCGCAGCTTCATTCGTCCAGCCATTCTGGCCACTGCTCCAGTGGATACGACCATCAGTGGTCCATCTGGCGACTTTGATCAGTACTGAGCTCCATGTAAGGCCTCTCTGTTGTAAGGTACATGGTTTCGAAAAGATGGCAGGAAATGGGGTTGCGAGAACTTACGTAGCATGGCCATCATTCGCCGCACTTGTGGTCAAAACTTGCAAATCACTTCCATCAGGCCTAATCGTGCAAATATCGTAATTCGACTCGTTCATCCTCCTCGTAAACACAATCTTCTCCCCATCCGGACTGAAACTAGGCGTATTATCATTCAGGGTATGATTCGTTAAAACTCTCGTCGTATTAGCTTTCAAATCCAAGATTCTCAATCCATACTCGGCGCCCCAAACACGATACACCAGAGAGTTTCCGTCGGCGGCATAGCTTGGGAACCCAGAATTGACGGTCCCGTCGGTGAGTCTCTCGTAATGGCTCCCGTCAGCGCGGATGCGATAAATCCACGCGGTGAACTCGCTACGGTCTTGTAAGAAACCGCCGAGGCCGAAGGCGAGCCATTCTCCGTCTGGGGACCAGGTGGGTTGAAAAAGCGTCAAAGGGCCGCTGTAATCGGTTGTGTTCGCAATGGTCTGGGAGCTAAAGATGTTGTACGACTGCGTGCTGTTGGGGTACTGGATTGTTATGCCGTCGCGGGCGTGCGTAGGGAACGCAAGTTTGCCCTGTTTGGAGAGGGTGGGAAATTGCTCGCCGATGCGATAGTCCCAGTCTTCGTCCCACGAGTAGACTGAAGACCCCTGCTGCCAGAAGGGCCTCGCGCCATTGGTTTCAAATATGATTTTCGTGCCGTCTGGGGACCAGCAGGGGTTTTCTTCACCGCCGTGGAAGGCCGAGGGGTGGGTGGTGTTGTAGTAGATGCCGAATGGAGGTTCGCCGCCTTTGACGACGTAGGCGATCGTGTCGTTGACAAATTGGGGGGCAACTTTGAGGGTGTTGGTATTTGTCTCCTGCTTAATGTTTTTGCCGGTGGCGAAATCTACTGAGTAGATTTGATTGACGGTTTGGTTCCAGAGCGGAGAGCTGCGAACGTTGTATGTCTGTTCTCTTTCCATGTGGTAGAAGCTGATTCTTTTGCCATCCTTTGACCATTTCGGTGATCCCAGGGAATATCCGGGCATGGTGATGATTTGCCGGAAGTCGCTACCGTCAGGGCGGATAGCATAGATGGAAAGCTCTTGAGTGTGTTCCCATCCGGTTCCGTTACCATGGTTAGTCCAGGCCGTGTTTCGATCAGAAGAGAAAACAATCCACTCTCCGTCTGGGGACCACTGAGGCTTGAAATAGCCGTCCGGACTCCATGGCACCCCCTTGACCTCGTCTGTATTCGTCAAGCACGTCTTGGACTTAGAATCCATGTCCATCACCCAGATATTGGCCTTCCAGTCCTGCCCTTCAGCCGCGAATGTACTGACATAAGCAAGCTTGCTATTGTCGGGCGATAGCACTCCCTGATCTTCGACAAAGGGGGTCGCAACAAGTTCCTCCAGGTCGCTGCCGTCCGCTCTTACACGGAACAGATCGGCATTGCCAGGGCCATTGCGCTCGGATGTAAACACAATAAACTGGCCGTTCGGTGAGAATGATGCATGATACTCCAGATGACTTGAGTCCCCCAGAAGACTGTGGGGATTAGTGCCGTCGCTGTTGACCATCCAGATCGCCATAGCTGTTGGCCCTAGACGGCTCAGCGTCATGATGCCCTTCTTGTCAGCTGCTTTTGCCAGTTGCGCGGCAAGGAAGTTGGCGCCGAACCCATTGTCGTCCAAAAGTACTTGCGCCTGAACTGTGAACATACCTGTGGCTAGGTATAGCCACACAAGGTCGAGAATCCGCATTTGGGGCGATGTCTGTGCAGCTCGTCGAAGAGTGGCAGTTGCGCGCTGCAGCATGGGGATGTGGATAATACTTAGGATATTGTTGGGGGCCAATGAAGTGCAAGGAAAGGAAGATACGTTTTTCGCTAGAGAACTCCTTATCCAGTATTGACAAGGTAATTGACCAGCCCACACTTGGATGTCTCGCATTTGGACGAATCGATACAAACTTAATACCGAAACTTGAAATCTTGGCGCGTCCGGTCATGCCCGGTGCCTACATGTGACTTCTGTAAGACAGAAGGTGCCGGGGAGCGTGGCTGGTCAGTGATTGCTTCATGCGAGTATTTATAGCAAACATCACCGTGCACCATCTGCTTCGAGTCTCTATGACATCCCATACCTCGTGGCTCCAGTTCACGGTATTAGCCGTAACGTGGAACGCGTTTCATCCTTTGCTGCTAAGAATAACCATGCAGCGGAAGGTTACGGTCATCTCGTGGCGGCAATGTCCACAGTGAGACGACCTCCATAGAATAAGTCTGGTCTTTGCACCGTTCAGACGTTACTGGCCAGCGTGGCGGTGAGGTCGACGTCTCGACAACATCTTGTGGGTGAAGACCGCCTATGCCTGTATTGGTGGGACTGCTAAGCTTGCGCGACATGCAATGACGTCACCATGGGTCGTGTCGGAGATATGAGCGCGGCCAGTGGAGACGCCGCTACAACGCGAGCAGGCGGATTCCGTGCGACTGCGACTAGCATAGACTCATAATGAGGTATCGCGAGGCCGCCGACGGTCAGTGCGAATTTGGTCAAAGTCCGGTATGGACCACACTGTGCAAGCATGCAAGCATGGCTTTGCACTGCATCGCACCGACTCGTACATTGTGGGTCGTACCCTTGATGATAGCCAAACCATGGCCTTCCTGTATATTCCTTTTCTCGTATTCATGCTTTATAGCGGTAAGGTTCATCTCCAACGCCGCAACGCCTCCGCTAATGTTGAAATGGTACGCACCTCATTCCAAAGACTCAGATCATGAGATTCGTTGTCGCTTTGCACCATGGCCGCGCTCAACGGCCAATCGCTTGCGCTCCATCTCTTCCTTCATAATGCGTTCGGCGTTGCTCATCTTCTTTTCCGGCTCCGGTGCAGCGGCGACTTTGGGCTTTGCGAATGGGTTCTTCTTGGCTAGCGGATTACCTGCCTTTGCCTTCTTGAGTCCAGCAAGTGACAGTTTCGCAGGAGGTTCGTATTTGGCCGGGGCTGTGTCATCCTCGTCCTTCACCTCGGAGTCCTGTTTCGCCGGTACTGGCTCCTCCGGCCCGTCAGCAGAAGAAAATGTGTCTATCGCAATTGCTTCACCCTCTTGCTTGTCGTCTGAGGTAGTATTCGCCTTCGCGGGCGCCTTTGCTTTCAGGCTGAAGCCTGACACCTTGACAGGCTCTATAGGTTTCGCCTCGGCGGGCCCACCTTCTGCTGGTATCCAAGGTGGCAGTAGCTGCTCTTCTGCTTTCCGCTTCTTGGCCGCCTCTTCTTGCGCCCGCTTGACCTGCTGCTCTAGCAGTCTCGATTCGATGTCTTCGTCGCCTTTTGCTAGCCTGTCTTTCTTCTTAATGTCCTCTCTTCGACTGATAGCCGCAGCACTATCGTCGATCCACGATATCTCCAAACCTCTGTCGCCTTCTTCCACTCTGCAGATGCCCTCTCGGCCCAAATGCTTTGCAAACTCGGTCAAGCTAGGCCACTTGGTTGCGTTCATGTGCACGTGCTCTTTATCTCGGATGTACTCCTGGTAGAAGTTGTTCATATGCACTTTCTTCTCACCGTGTGCTGTCCTGAGCAGCTGCAGGAAGTCGCGCTGGAACTGGCGCGAGTAGTCGTTGATGAACTTCTTCGGGTCCTCGCCGACCAGGACCATGGCGCGCACGTGACCCTCGGACATAGTGTGCTGCTTGAAGCCGTTCTCGTCGCGACACTGCTTCTCGCAGATCTGGCAGTACCATCGCAGTCGCTGCAGGCCCTTGGCCTTCATTTTGTTGGCCACATATTTCGTGCTACCCACCTCTGCTTTGCCCATCTTGGCAGTATTGTAATGATCGCGTCGATGAGTGACCGCGATGCAAGAGTATGGTAAGCAGGAAGTGGTCGGCGTTGGTATGTGAGTGTGAGCGAGAAGGACGGCGAGAAGGACGACGAAGTGACCATCGTTCTCGAATGCTTAGTCATACGCTGAGGATTCACCGCTCTTCGGCTCCATGAACATCTTGCACTGCAGCACATGCACGTATTCCATCACTCGAAACAATCGACTTTTTTGGTACCACCAGGCCGCATCGCAGGACGCCTTGATCGTCGACGGGCAAGACTGATCTCCAGAAGCGCGATTCACAGCCTACCACTCGAGGGAACCGGCATGAAGACTGGACAGACATCTGCTTCATGAATCATGTACATTTCTTCCATGGCTAGTTGAACCAAGTAGAAGACTGCCATCACTGTCTGTTGGGTGGAGCCACCACACCCAGTCACATTGGCCCAGGATAGAAGACGTGATTAGCGTTGGTGCCAAAGACAACAATGGCCCGCTGGGAATTGTTACCTGGAAGCGGATTTGTTACCATTGTCCGTTGACTACAGCGACAAGGTATGGCATCATCACTTACAGTAGTCCGGCTCCCGTCCATGACAACGAAAGGTCGTGGATGGATCGGCACCTGTCTGGAACCAATACTCAGTCCGAAAGTGGCGATATCCCATCTCCTGTCGCAACACTTGAGGCACACCATCTTTCCCTTCATCAGCAATATCCTCCGAGTACTTGGAGCGATGGACTTACCAGCAGCATGCGTTATACGATGATGAGGCCCTTGATTCTCATCCGTATTGCCCCGCGGCATATCGACAAAGTCAACGAGCGCCCGGTTGCCAATCTTGAATCCCCTATACGAGTACGCAGCAGAAACCTTGTAGCATTGAGTAGCAAAGCTCGCATATGCCATCTTGCATAGCGCACCACCAAGACTGTGACCACGAGCTTGAGATTGTAGCTTGGAGATGCCGCAATGGCCAGGTCGGGAACTGTCTTCAAGTCCCGATTGAATCGCATTCCATACGTTGAGTACACCCGTACACACGTGGCACGTCGGGCAGTTCCCACTGGGCGTGACGTATGGTACCAAAGTCGACCTGGTATCGGTGAGGAAATCTTGAACTTCAGCAGATCCGGGAACAGCCATGGCCAATTCTCGATCACTGTCGTCGCGGAAAAGTGTCATCTCGGTTCCCGGTTCTGCGTCGTTGTGGCCTTGGACTACGGTGCCTTGGCGAGGACTCTGACATGGCGCTTTCGGATATGTTGGTGCGTATTGGCCATAGTAGACCAGCTCATTGTCAAAGAGCTGGCTGACTCCTATTTCTCAGCTAACGCATGTTGATCTGTAGGACTTCACTTACTTTTGGTCTTCGGACGCTGAGTGTTGGGTCGGCCAACGACGGCTCTCCAGCAGTTGCAAGCAACATCAGCTCGCGAGAGTGACCTTGGACTTCATGGAGACAGCTTTGGCCGCTTCAGTATTCTGGCGATGGTCGCGAATCTTATGTGCAATTGATGGGGATCCGACTTTTCGCACCTGAAGGCTTCGGTATCTAAAAGATTTGCCGCCACAGACTCCTCCACAACTCAAGCTGGAAAGATGAAATGTCGATCGTTCATGAGGACTACCGCTCTCAGACTAGCGTGATTGATATGTTACGAGGGCATACAAGGCAGGATGATGTAGTGAATGTGATGTTGCAGTGCGATACATAATGTCTGCAACACAGCTTTACTTCAGCAAGCGTGTCCACAATCAAGTCATCCAACGGAGGCGTCGCAAAGCCGTGACGACCACGATGAGTCGTGGTAGTCATGTACTGAGCCGTTCCGCAGCGACGGGATGATGCGCAGTGCAATCGAGGCCATGGGTCAGTGCAGAGGACTGTGCAATCTGGACGTGTATCGTGGTTATTGGTATGTGGTCAGGGTCAGCGTGTGTATGTGAATGCTAGTGCGGTAAGGTGGTATGGCTTGGGATTTCCCGGTGAGACGATCGAGCTGACAATCTGCATCGTTCTTTCCTTCATCTAGGATCGTATCCCTGTAAAGGGTGCAGCGACCACTGATCATGGAAGAGCCATCTCTCGCTCTTTGGGAGGCATAAACAATGTCCGCGCGGCAGTTGCACCGCACAGCGACCGCAACTGCAAGCATGTCACCATTTTCGCGCTTCAACTCCGCGCTCGCTCGCTCTCTTCTTTGGACGACTTACCCAATCGACAACACCATCAACAACATCACCATCAACAACATCACCATCAACAACATCACCATAGCCGTCAAATAGCAAACATCGAAAACATTATGGCGCCAATTGGATCCCACACATCGAGACCAATCCCCTTTTACAACATACGCGTCAACCCACCCGATGACCTCTCCGATCCACGAAAGGGCTCTGACGAAAACGGAAATGCTGCCATCGCCCACGTGCAAAACGCACCACCCCATCTCGAAGCCGCCGGCAGTCCCGTAAGGCCCTCATCCCCATAAGCATATCAGCCTTCGCACTCTCTCACGCTATCTAGTTCTATTCTGCTCACGATAGCGCCTTCAGACCTTGGTAGGAACAGATGACGGTGCCGAGATGGAAGGTCGTCTGGTTGTTTTCGGGTACCTTGGCGTTTATGGTCGGGGTTTTCTTTTCGATTGTGGGTGCGACCGGTGCTTTGAAGAGGTGGATGGGGAAGGATCATGAGTGAAGTGGAGGTTTCTTGAGATGGAGGGGAGGCTCTGAGGGAGGGAGGCATGTGGGTGGGAAAGGAGAATGGTGGGTCGGGTAGAGATACATGAATTGAGATTATGAGTGGACCGTGTTCTGTTACCACGACTGGTTTGAAGCAATGCTCTTCAATTTCATGCTATGGGCGGCGGCACTGAAAGCCCTCCGCAGTATACGTCGTGACAGTCTTCATCGGGCACAGTTTTACTCCTGTCGGCGGGCTCCTGACTGCTCGAACTGCGCTGTGGCCTACGGAGCTGTACGTTTAGATGTGAGCTATTGTTGAAGTTTGTTTCTGATCTTTTAAAGGTGCGGTGGAGCGTAGCAAATATGTCTGTTGGAGATGTCCCGTGTTCTGATCTGAGATGGCAGAAGGATACCCGAGTGATATTGGCAACAATGTGAGGGTGTTGATCTGACGGACGCTGCCAGCTAGGGTGAGGCAAGGCTGCGCTGTCTTGCCACGAGCATTGGGACCACGTGCGTGCGATGATACAAAAGATTGTAACCAACTGAGTGATTGCAGCCAGCCAAGCTCGGGACACAGTAAAACACTGCACGCTGCCTCACTTCTTCCTTGGCCGCGCAAACCAAGACACGACCATCTCGCAGACCACCACCAACAAAACACCGCCTCAAGCCGACCATGTCATCATTCTCAGCACCACCAGCAAAGCGTCGCAGGTACCAAAGCTGTACAAAGTACGAAGCAGAACGTCGACTGACGCGCATCCAGACTCGACTTCGATGAGGAGGAGAATATCCTCGTGGGACCGGAAGAGAAGCGCTACACATTCCACAAGGACGTTCTAGCTCGCCACTCGAAAGTTCTTCCGTGCGGCATTCTCGAATGGCTTCATAGAGACCCAAGAAAAGGTAATGAGGTACCCGCTCGCAAGCCATGTAGGAATTAGATGCTGACGGTTGGAAGTCACTCCGCCTGTCCGATGTGGAGCCAGATATCTTCAAAGCCTACGTCCAGTGGTCATACAGTGATAGGGTAATCTTGACGGACGCAAAGGAGGACGAGAAGGTGAATGATGGCGGACCACACAGAATTCGACCCGCGCGACTTTACGTGGTCGCTGACCAATTCGGTGATGCCTCGTTGCGAAATGCTGTCGTTGACCACATCATTGCAAATATTCAAGCTTGTAAGAGTTTGCCTGGCACGCAAGTATTCAAGATTGCGTACGGACATACCATGGCAGAATCTGGGCTACGCAAACTGGTCCTTGACTGGCATGCCTTTGCTAGCAACGCTTACGATCGGGATTACGCGGTCTGGCTAGAGACGGAGCGCAACGATTTGCCTAGCGAGCTTGTGTTCGATCTCTTGTTGCTCCTCACCAAGGTTGGTGCTCATTCGAAACCTGAGATCTCCAAGCGATTCGAAAACCACGACCACGACGAGCAGGTGCTAGCCTGCGCTACAGAGGCTGCCTAATCCGATGGTGAATACACGAGGAAGCGCTGTGGATACTTGAACCTCGACGCGACACGACAGGAAGGTCGAGCATCGCCAAAAGTACGGCATGCGACCAATGGTTGGAAGACGCCGCGCCGCTTGGACACGAGCCCATATCTTGGGTGTCGTTTTCAATCGACCGGGCGGGCAGGCGGTAACAAGTTGAGCGGCCATACCATCTACCTTCTAGCTTTCTCCTTTCCTTTCCGTTTCTCTTGCTCGATCGTCCTTGCCTTCTCCCTTGGATCAATAACTTCAATTTCTTCCATCTTTCGTTTCCACTCAAGGTTCTTACCCAAGGTGTCTTTGGCAAAAGTGAGAGTATGAGCCATCCAGCCCGGATCATCTTCACCGTCTTTCTCCGCCTCACCATCCGGCTTCTCATCATCCCATGATTTGCAGGACTGGCAGTTTGCGATGAAGTGGAGGTCGCATAGTGCTGCTTCCTCGTCATCGTCTGCTTCGCCGGATGTAATGGATTCGGGATTGCGGTGATCTTTGGATGTGTCGTTAGCTGGTACAGATTCAGCAGGCAGTGTCTCGAGGCGTTGCTTGAACGATTGAAAGAGGTTGAAGGCTCCCTTCTCGTCCGTTGCTTTGCCTCGTTTGCGGCCTCTTGTGCTTGTTGTGGGGATCATGGCTTCGAGAGTGGATTTGGGCTTCTCTTTTATTTGAGGCTTCACGTCGACCGTCCGCTTCATGCTGGCTTTCAGTGCTTGGATCTCAGCATTTGTCTGGTCCAGCTTTCGTTTCCGTCTGTCTTCTTCTGTCTCTGACTCATCTTCGCTCTCTTCCACTTCTTCCCGCTTTACTGATGTTCTTGCTTTTGTCGCCAGAGGCATGGCAATGTCTTCTACCGGTACGACAGCCTCTTCGTTAGGCTTAGCCAGCTTCTTCTCCTTCTTTTGTGACTTCGCGACTTTCTCCTCCACCTCCTCCGGCTCGACTGCCACCAGCTTTGGGTTTGCCTTCACCTTCTTCACTACCGGCGCCATCTCCTCCTCTCCCTCATCCCCACCAAAGCTCAGCACCTGCGTGCCCATCGGCTTCTTCCTCTTCTTGACCTGCGTCTTCTCTTCCTGCGATCTCGGTGCCTCCCTTACGCTCGCTACCATATCCTCAAAAGGATTGACAAGGATCTCGGCACCGATGACTTTGGTAGGATACAACGGCCTCTCGCTCCCCTCGCTTTCCATCTCCGCGTCTTGGCTCATCTTCATCAAGTTGTAGATCGTGTCTCCCTCCACTCTGCCGAACATGGTATTCTTGCCCTGTAATTCCGGCGTCGCGTCCAGTGTGAAGAAGAATTGACTACCATTGCTATTCGGTCCCTCGTTCGCCATTCCCAGCAATCCCCGCCGGTTGTACTTGAGTCTGCTGTGGAACTCATCTTCAAATGTGCCGCCATTTTCCAGAGCCGATTCGCCTCCTTGCCCTGTTCCTGTAGGATCACCACCTTGAACGATGAAGCCTGGGACCAGCCGATGGAAGATCGTGTTAGTATAGTAGCCATCAAGACAGTGTTGCAGAAAGTTGCGCGCTGCTAGCGGAGTCTGCTTCGCGAAGAGGGACAATTCAATGTCGCCGGATGTCGTGTTGAGGATCACTTTGGCCGTCGGTTGCGGTTCGAGGTTGTAGAGGTTCGCCATGTTGGTTGACAGCCTTGTAGGCTATTCGCAGCGTTATCGCATGTGATGTAGTGGGGAACATAGGTGTTGGACCTTGAACTTTCACCTGATGCTGTGCGCCGGAGCTGAGTCCGCGTCGTCATCTTGCTTGTGACCACCGCTTCAACTTCCAATGAAGTTGGCAACCTATATACTACAACAACCACTGACTTACTGCAAACATTCATACGCTGGCTTTCCACTCCCAAGACGAGCTCGAGACGCTGTACAGCAGCTACAGTAAGCACATCATGTCCGAAGTCACCTTCGCCAAGCAGTTCCTTGCGACCATCGACAAGAAACCCATCAAGCTCCCAGCAGATCATGTCAGCGATCCCAGGCAATATCCTAATCAGAGTCCTGTAAGCAGTGGATCCTACCATGTCGCCGCTATAACCTCAGCTTTGACGCATCTCAGTACATCCTCCCACGCCAAACCCACCCCTTCCCCCGCCGTTCAGGCCCCACCTCTTCCCAGCAAGCCTCCTCAAAGACCATAACAACGACCCTGAAGCCCATGCGAAACGGCGAGACCATAATCCTTCCCACCATTACCCTCGATACCACAATCCATGACCTGAAGACACAGTATGCTTCCAAGACCAGCATACCCCAGGATAAGATCAAGGTGCTGTATAACAAGAAGCCCGTGACAGATCTCAAGACGTTGAAGGATATCGGGATCGAAAGTGATGCGGAACTAAGTCTGATGATCATGGGCGGCAGCGGTGGAACACCGAGGGGCCAGAGTCCGGCTGTAAATGCAGAAAAAGAGAGGGTGCCGGTGCCGGACATGAAGGCGGATTCGATGGATGTGGATGAGAAAACAAGTGCGCCGGAAAGTGAGAAGGCAACTGCTGAGGCGGAGGAGAAGAAGGAAGCGGAGGGAGCAGCAGCGATCTTGAAGACGGATGAATTTTGGGCAGATTTGGGAGGGTTCTTGAGTCAAAGACTAAGGGACGATGAGGTGGCGGCACGGCTTTTGACTGTCTTCAAGAGTGCAAGCAAGCAATATCAATAGGATTGGTGGGGTGTGAGCACCTGGTGGAAGTGAAAGTCGGCGAACGAGGAAAGACGTAGCAGTGAGTAAGGCTGCGGATGTCCGGACTGTTGACCTGTAGAGCTGCAGATGACGATGTCCTCAAAATGATATTCTACCAGCGATCCATGTCGTTAACTCCGTTCAACCTCACCCGCGAATGTCGCGATATCGCGTCTTCACCGCGCACTTTCACCACCGGATCTGATCTCGATCATTCTCAACCGTGAACAACACCAACCACTTCATTAGATCTCAAACACCACAACCACACCTCCCACCACCGACTTCCAACCCATCCATCAAAACAACATGCCCACCTCCAAAAGCAAATTCCTACACGACACTTCAGCATAGCACCACCTCCGCCACCGCATCAACCTCGAAATCCCCGACGAAACCCACGCCATCTCTGCCTTTGGCATACCCCGCTCTTTAGCCGAACAGTCTTCCGAATACATCTGCCTCCTCCTCTACGATTGTTACGCCGAGCAGCGGGATGAGTTCCAAATGGTGCACAATGCACTCCTTCCACTTCCTGACATGGAACGGAGATGGCTTACAAACCCACAGGTTTGGGCAAAGGTGGTGTTGCCGGAGATGGGGATCGACGAGGCGAGGGAGTTTGTGTTGGAGGGGTCTGGGGAGGCTGTTGAGTATAACAGAGAGACAGCGGAGATTGTGAGAGGGTGAAGGTGTGGAAGAGGAGATGGGAAAGAATCGACCCGGCATATGACTCTCATGCCATGGAGAAGGGAAGGAATGTTGATGAAGGAGTGGCAGTGGCCGTGCTCAGGGCGGGATGAGGTGTCTTTGTCGAGGTGTTCGGATTGGGCTTGTGTGATGTGGGAAGATGCATGTCTTGACCGCCATGACGCCCAGCTTTCACAGCCAAGACATGCTCACGACCACAAAGGCAGCGGATATGATCACCGACCTCAAACTATCTCAACGCCTGCCTTCCTCAACCTTATCGAACCCCGTAAGCTAATTTACATCCACCATACCATAACACTATGTTCTCCCCTCTTCAGAACGCCTGGAAAGACTTCGAAGCGAATCTCACGCATCTCTTTAGAGACCAACCACTCCTCCTACAAGCCATCTTCTCAGCACCCTGTTACGCATACTGGACCGTGTTTACCGTCATCATACTCTGGCTATGCGTATTCACTCTCATCACGGTCGACGTCCTCCTCCACAGCATTCCCTACCTTGATATCGGCCTCTTGGAAGTTCTCGCCATCATCGCTTACGTCCGCACGGATGAGACATGGGCGTGGAAGTGGATGAGTAGGGGATCTGTGGGATTCATGATTGTGCATTCGGCGTTGAATGAGGATGTTGTTAATATTGTGGTTGTGGTGCTGTTCATGTCGGACGATTTGCCAGGGTATGCGTGGGCGGCGGTGAATTTGTCATTTAGAGTGTACCTTTGGATTGGGATGGGGATCATGGATCCAGTGATATGGGGAATCATGTGGCTGTATATGAACTTCGATAATTGAGGGGACAAGATGCCGAGGGAAGCGGAGGAGAAGATTGTCGTAGCCTTTAATGCAAGCATGTGAGGAAGGAATAGTCTTGGCATTTGGTGCTAAATTCATGTCTGCGCTGAAGAAACCAAATTGTCGTTCCTTTCACATGTGGCACCTGTCGCTTGCGACAAGAAGGTCCGTCTCACGTAAGCGAGATTCGACCCCTTGTGGCTGTGAGTATCTAGAACACCCATCAAAATCATCAGGTCGTCCACTCGAAGGCATACATGAAAACTCAGCCGCCGCTTTGGCATAGAGCCGTGCTATTCTCGCCTCAAGCCATTCGCTTCCTTTCCATAGACAAACCACGACATCACTCTTAGCTATATTTCCTCAGCTCAATTGTCCGTCGACTGTATAGACAAGAAGCTACTCAATCAAGTCGCAGGTACTGAGTATTTTGCTTACCTTGTGACATGTCACTGATCGTGGGATACAGTCGAAGAACACCCTTACTGTTGTGTCGACTCGCAGCGTTGACGATGCTCCGAACGAGGAATTCGCCTCGAATGATGACCTCGCTCCCCAACGATCGCATACATCGCAATGCTTCAGACATTCGCTAGTGTGTGCCATCTATCTACAGACCAAGTTAGCCTTCGAAGCTGTATACGAGCTCTTCCATCAAGCATTGGGATATGTCTGCAGAACCGCCGTGCTCAAGATTATCGACGTCTGCTTCGAGGAAAGAACCCTCTCACCGGCCCTCCATAGTTTGACCCTGCCATCATCGTGGCTCCGCTCAAATATCGCAATCTTACACATATTCTGCCTCAGCATCAGTGCCTCCAGCGACACCTCAATTCACGTCTTTGGCATCAAATTACCAACTATTTTGGAAGGCTTCATGATGTTCTCCATGATGTTCCTGCTCTGCATGAACCTCTCCAGCCATCTGCTCATATTGGTGTACGAAGGAGATAGGCGCAAGCGTAGACTCGACTTTAGTCTTCGGGTTCTGGTTCTACCGCAGGACTCGTTGTTCTTCCTTTGGCTGTTGCATACCGACTTCATGCCAAAGATACTGAACACCTGGCTTGATGATGTTAGTGAGGCTCGTGAAATCGTGCGCAAGAGACGAACGCAGCGTGTTGGGACTTAGTCCTTCGATGCCACAGGATAAATGAAAGGGTCACAAACGACGTCACAAAGAAGGGCAGATCGGCTGCGAAGCATTTCGACTTGGCAAGAGGGGGCGAAAGTTTATCTCTTGGGCTGGAATATACGCATAGGACGAGGCGTGATTCAGATAGTGTTCAACAGATATGCTGCTGAATTCAGCAGTTCGCTAAGGATGAAATGAACAGAGCTATGACAGGTACTACTCATTTGCGTGCCATTTCTGATCCTTTCGACGGCTGAAGTTCATACGGGGTTGCCAACGCAAAGCTATCGCTGTACTTACCATTCGTTCGGGCTCCTCGGACCCTGGGAATCATACCGTCCAGCTTCCAAGGCATCGTCCAGCTGCTGGGCACCTCTGTCATTTGTCGACGCTCCTGGCGACTGCGATCGAGGGTTCATGCTAGCAGACCGAAAATATCCCGTCGGAGGTTCCCAGTACCATTCAGTGAATTGATCTTGCGACTTACCAGTCGGGCCGTCATGTGGCTGCGTCTTGCGAGATTCACGTTGCTGCCAGCGTGAACGTGCTCGACGTCCTGGCCAGAAAAATGGCTCTGAGTTTGGGTGTGGCTGAGTAGCAGCAGGGTGGGCATCGTTCTTACCTACAGAATCTGACGTGGCAGCTTGTATAATGGCATCGTGAGCAGGTGGAGCTGGGATCGACGACGTCCCGCTCTGGTAGCCAGAGTCACTGGTCTGAAAACTTTCCTGAGTCGGGGTCCGAAAACCATCAAAGGATTGATCATGAGCTGAAAACTGCTGGGAGACATGCTGCTGTGGCATGTTGTCGACGGGCTTCGACTCTGGGACTTGCGAGGTCCTATCCCGCGCATACTTCGCGCTCGCTCCAATACCATAGCCGACGTCAGTCGTAGACGATGGAGCATAGTAGTCAGGGATCCTGGTCTGCCTTCCACGTTGCCGCTTCGGGCCAGGGACAGGTCGCGGTGGGAGACTCGGCCTAGGCTGTGGCAGCGGCTCGGCAGGAAGCGGCGAAGGTCGTGGTGAGGATCAGGATTTGGTCGTAGCGGAGGCTGCGGACCTGGCAAAGCGGAGTAATACGGTGAGGTCATGTATTCATCCAGCATGCCAGGGTTGTCATAGCGCCAAGGAGTCTGCGAGTGTGGATGATAAAGATCTCGGCGTCTTGTTTGACGATATGGCATTGGACCATAGCCAAGCTGGCTAGCAGTCCAAGAACACGGTGCTGGTACATGTCGAGCAGATCATTCTTGTCGTCCTAGCGCTGCTTCGTGCTCCAAGTAATTGAGCCATTCGAGGAACATAGCATTGTCATCATCACTGCGGTCGTTCACGAAGAAAGTTTGGTAGTAAGACATGCTATTCTGATGATATACTTACCAAAACAGCGATGGCCAAGAGAAGTATGTTTATGGCGTCTTCGCCAGATCTAAGATCTTCGAGGTGCGATCGGATCTGTTTACACTGCAGCTCATCTGTAACGATCGATCTCGATCTTATGCACACAAGCAGGCTGCAGTATCCTATGGCATTGCGCAGACGACTAAATCTGACTCCATCTGGGATAGCGCTGTGATTTGTTCCACGGTGAGTATTGCCACCACGCTGAAACACGAAGACTAGGTGGTGTTATGTTGTTCTGTTACCTTTCAGCCCGGCAAGATGACATGGCGAGGTGGTCAATTGCTGCAGGTCTACTGTGATTCGAATTATTGAGAGAGTGGACCGCGATAATGGCGCGGCCTGTCACCATCAAGCCGAAGAGGTCTCCCCGAGATTGTAGGGATGTGAGAGCGCAGTCTCCGGAGGATCTCCACGAGATCAGCCGGAAGATCGAGATGAACCTTTGTGGCCTTGGTGCCGATGGAAATCGTGGGCTGTGGGTCTGCTCGCATTGTCGATCGATTCCCGTCGAAGATCGGTACACACCGATCTGAGCAATCATGCCATGTTGAAGGCATGACAAGCATACAATGTCCCTTCAATCAATTCTCTTGCAAGAGCACTTGCAAATTAGCATTGATGGCGCCAAGATTCAGACCATACGGTGTCGTTCCACCAAGCTGTGAAATGTCAAGTGGTGGCAATACTCCGTGTGAGGTCAGTTACTGCAACACTCAGGCATCATTTGCCGTTACTGTCCTCAGCGTCGTATTCAGCATGTCCGTGTTTGCCTTCGTTCTGTCGCGATGGTACTCGTATGGCTAAGATGTAGTAAGCTCGTCCAAGCCAGGAAGCGAACGGACCTCCAGGGCAGATATTTTGAGGGCGAGCTTACCATACAGGAGGGACATGTCGAAGAAGGAGCAGAGAAGAGGCTGCGAGCGGGCGATGTTCTTTGGAGCAGTTTTGTCGAAGCCGAACTAGACGTCAAGTCCGGGAATTGCGATCCGCTGGAATCCAGGTCGAACAAGGGAACGTGTGGTTCAAAGCACCAGGTAGCACATCGCTGCGGCTCCCTTTGACATAGGCAGTTGATATCTAGTATTCTTAAATGTGAGGTCTCAACGGGGGGTAAGCTCTCAAGTGAATGACGGACCGAGTCTCGTGATGGTTGAATAGAAATGTCGAAGTGAGGTCGAAAAGAGCTTCGTCGGCGACTAAAATAGATTCCGCGGCAGTTACCGATACCGAGAGACGGAACAGCCGAATGCGCCTTGGCAAGCTGGCTGCATGAGAAGAAGCAAGCTCCAGCAATCGTCGTTATACATGCACTTCCCAACCTCACCTTCGGCACCCACCACTCACTACTGCGCATCATAGAACAGCTTATCATTTGCGCATACACCAAGCCCAACAATCACGGACGACCAACATCACCAATCGAGAACCACCTCGCACGAGTCGCGTCGCATCGATCCTCCGCTATCCCGGACGCGGAACGGCGGCCTCAATCGAATCGCGAGTCGTCGGCAGCACATATCCTTCAGCCCTTCCGCATGTCGACATTGAAGGACTTTTTACCCTTGTCCGCGGAAGATCGATCGTTGGCGTCACCGAGGGGGAGCCATTTGCCTAGTATCATACAGTCCAGGTCGAGCAGTAACCTAGTAGCGCGAGGGCAATGGCAACGGAGATCAAACAGCATTACAGCGGCCGAGATGCCAGCTTTGCGACGAAGCGAAAGTCACGATTCGGGAGACCTTGAGATAGGCCCTAAATCACATTTGACCGACCCAGCTGGTGGTGTTGCAGCATGGGGTGGAGGAGAAGATCACAGGTACGATCTCAACACAAGCATGGGCTGCTGAGGCACTTGTGCCGTGTTGGACTGCAGTAGCTAATGCTTTGCAGCCGACGCTTGAGTTACCAGGCAAGCCTTTTGAACACGCCTCAGATGCGAAGCCAACGATTGATCGGCTTCACGAACCCTCGATACCAGTGGGAGCAATACTGGAAGACTGACGAAGAGTTGAGCAAGATCAAGAACAAAAGCGTACGGAAGTACTACGAGCGCATCAACTACCTCATCCAGCATTATCTATACATCGATCGATTGCTCGATAGCAGTTTACCGCATGATCTGATCCAGGACTATCACAACACAGCTCCATCGCCACAGATCAAGCCGCAAGCACCTGCTCCCTCTGCGATGCGAGGATCATGGCAGAACGATCTACCCGAGACTATAGATGAAGAAGAGGGAGCTGAGCCACAACGGATCTACCACGAAAGAGCTGGGTCTGCAGACAGCATATTCGCTGACGGTGGCTTCTATGCCAACGGATCGCCAGAGCCGGCGCCTCACAAGGTGAGACGAACGCCGAAGGACCTCTATATGATAAAGAAACCCGAAAAGCAGCCCAATGGTGATCACGCCAGTGGCGAGCGGGAGCCGCTTCTCAGCGACTCTACCACAACAGGAGACCTTGAGTCTGGGCCAACAGTACCGGATCTCGAATACGAAGAGGAAGCGTCGTCGCAATCACCTGTCGTCACGGTTGCGATCTGGATCAACGTCATCGCGAATACGGTCTTACTAATCCTCAAGATCATTGTCGTTGTGCTGAGCAGCTCTGTCTCTGTGTTGGCATCCCTGGTGGATGCTGCACTTGACTTTCTGAGTACCGTCATTGTTGGTATCACAACCAGGCTGATTGCTCGAACGGATCAATATGCCTATCCGATAGGCAGACGGCGGTTGGAACCCGTTGGTGTTCTAGGTAAGTCACGGGAACGAGCGCATCGCACGCGCGGTATCTCACAATGCCGACCGCCTTCCAAAGCAACGATCCATGTGCTTGATGCCTGACTGACATCTTCCCCTTCGTAGTGTTTTCGGTCATCATGATCACAGCGTTCATCCAAGTCCTCTGGGAAGCAGCAAGCGCTCTCACGAACGGCAAGCACGAGATCGTGGAACTCGGGATACCTGCAATTGCAATTATGGCTAGCACTGTTATAATCAAGGGTGGCTGCTGGTTTTGGTGCCGACTGGTGAAGAACAGCTCTGTTCAGGCGCTCGCCCAGGATGCGCAAACGGATGTTGTCTTCAACATTTTCTCAATCATCTTTCCACTCATTGGCTACTACGCCCGCATCTGGTGGCTAGATCCTGTTGGCGGTATCTGCCTCTCGCTCTACGTCATTTTCAATTGGTCGGGGACTGCGAACGAGCACATTCGAAATCTGACTGGAGCTTCATCGACTGCCGACGAACGAAATATTCTACTCTACCTCACGATGCGCTTTGCCAAGACGATTAAGAAGATTCAAGGCTTGCAAGCATATCACTCTGGAGATAAGCTAAATGTGGAAGTCGACCTTGTTCTAGACGAACACACAAGTCTGAGGGACTCTCACGATCTCGGCGAGAGTCTGCAGTACGTGCTAGAGAGTGTACCAAACGTGGACCGCGCGTTCGTACACATGGACTATGCTGATTATAATCTGCCCACGCATCTTTTGCAAGATAATTGAGCTACAATCTAGCACTGGCTGTACATACACAAGCTGAATCAATTGCTCAATGCCAGGGCCTGCCGTCGGTTTGTCTAGTCGCAAGATCCAGAATCGGCTAGTCAATGCAGCGGGCCGGCAGCTAGTCGTGCACAGAGGCGCATCTGGGCAACGGCTGCGATATCAGCTAATCGTTGCCACACTGCTGACAGTGACTGGTCACCATGTTGTATGTTCCTCACCACAACAGGATGACGCGAAACACATCTGTCCATAGATGACATAGATACGGGCAACATCGTACCTGCGCTTCATGACACGCTGAAGACCGAACCCATTCGACTTCAGTCTGCGGCAGTGCGGACAACTCAGATCGGCATTACCAGTTCACATCAGTCTTAAAATTCTCAGATCCGACACTGCGCTAATCTAAAGGTGCCTATTTTGTGTATGGGGCCTTAAGAAGCAACATTCTTATCACAGCAGATGACCACAAGCTCCCCATTACGAAGAACCTCCTAGGATGTCTTCGCGTCATGCGTTTCAAGTCTCGAGACAATGAGGTAGGCCCGCGATTGATGCCATTCGTACCAATCAGCAAGACCTCGATGAGAGAAATCAGCAAGTGCGAAGGATGCGAGATAGCTACAGTAAGGGGGATCAGGCCAATGCTTGGCTTGGCTGGAAGTGGAATCGACTTGGTGATGCGTCGGGTGATGAGAGGCATGAGTTTGTGGAGTGTATGGCGACGGCGAAGTGCGAGACCGGGCAATTCTGCAGCCACATCAAGCAGTGTGGAAGTGAGGACGCTGTCGGTTACATCCTAGACATGGCGAAAGCCTTCGAAGCTGGACTAATGATGGTCACGATCCTTGAACAGAGCTGGGTCAGTATGCTTTCGTCGTTATTGCTATGCAAATGATGCTTGATCTTCGTCGTATGAAGTGGTTGGGGAGTGTCACGTGGATTGGTATATTAAGGGAAGATTGTGGATCAGAAGAGGCAGGAAGAGTGGAGGGAGGTTGTGTTGAAGTAAAGTCAAAAGATCGGGCTCCAAACCAATTGCGAGGCTCTTGGTCCGTCGCAATACGTAGCCCTGCCTGTGCCTATTGTTTTGACGCAGTATATATGACTTGCGAAATGCCGCAAACTCAAAAAGAAGATCAGGGTCATGGAAGTTTGGTTGCCAGTAACCAAATTTTGATTGAGCTATGGTCAAAGCTGAGCTCTTCAGGACAAAATGGTTCTCCTTTGCAATTCCTGGTTCCTTCTTCAACCATCACCAACATCACCGATGGCTGCTAATTTGTCCGCTTTTCGATGATAACGTCGTTTCGACGACTCTGATGTCTGTCCTGCGAAAAGTACAGTGGACACAGAACGGCAGACGATCCTTCCTTGCATCGGACTATCATTGAACTTCACGCCAATCTTTCATCAACGTCTCATCTATGCCGCTAGCAATATGATCTCTCGATCAGTGGACCATCAAGACACCGCCCATGAGATAGAGACTATCTGCCATTCCTTCGTCAACGCAGTCAATCAGCGTGCACTATCCATAGACGAACCAGTCTGGCGCAGCATGGCGCCTGTCTTCCGTGCACAAGGGGACTTTCCAGGTCAGAGTCAGGAGTCGGACCTTCCAGGCTTACTTGGAACCATCAAGGGCATCGTTGAAGCCAATCCAGACCATCGCATGCGAATACTGACTCTTAACACGGATATCGAGAAGCCTGGAAATCGAGCGAGTGTTTACATGATCACGGAAATCCATGGTGTACCGATCGGGGTTGTCAGACAGAATGTGGCTGTATTCGAGTTTCAGAGACTGAATGGTCAGTGGCGTGGTGTTCGATATCGAGGCCTCCGTGGTATGGGTGGCCTCCAAAGTGGATTCGGCGGTTTCTGAGAGTACGGCAGCAATGCCATTCAAAAGTTTTAGCGACAGTCTGGTTCCGGAACGGAAGAGATACATCGTCGGTCCACGACGTGACACAGCTCTATTCTTGTCTGAAGGCTAGACTGGAGCTGACATGTCCTGAAGCAATGTCCGGATCGCTAAGATACATATACGGACGAGAAGTGATGGCTTCACATCACGTGAGCACGCCCGCATAATTTAATGGTTAGAACATAGTGAGCCGCTCGACGGTTCAAGATATCTTGGATCTCGTTCTAACGAGTTCGCAGGGGGCTCATATGACATGATTGAGCACAGCTCAAGCCATCCTATGAAGGCCATCCTAAGATCTGAGTTCGAGTAAGCACAACTTCATGTGTCATTGCACTGGATGTCAATTGACGATCCATAGTTCTCAGTGCAGGTATCAAAACCCGGACATCCTTTTTGCACGTTTAGTCACTTCCAAGTGGCGAAGGAAAAGAGCTTCTTCGGCATTGATCTTCTGGCCGAGCTTTGACCGACGCCGGTGGACTATTCGTTATGTAAAAGACCAGAGTCGCAATATGTGTGCTCGAGGCATTGATGCAAAATCACTAACAAGCCACAGCTATAGTCACTAGCCGGAGCGGGATCGAACTTCTACTGTTGGCACCTATTGAGCGTACTTGCTCCCCTGTCTCAACTTCGGGCCCCGTCTGTACAAGGCATATGGCATAGGCACCGCAGCAGCACTGATACACGCCAATATTGTGAGCGCATAGTGCGTGCCCAGATTCTCATACATTGGCACTCCGACCACGGTCATTCCACCAGCAGCGAGATACCGTACCAACGCAACAAAAGTCGAAGTACCAGCCGCACAGACTTGTATGCATTAATGGTGTATATGTCCGCACTCAGAGAGATCGAGATAATGCCTGCACCAATCATGACTGATGCCATGATGGGAGACCATCTTGAAATTGAAGGATAATCCGTCCACATCCAGAAGAGGCCCACAGGGACAAGAGGCGCACTCCACATGGCGGAGAGTTGAGCACCGATGTTAGAAGAAAACGCGGCTGCCATCTTCGAGACGGCAAAGATCGCCAGAGTGCCGATATAGACCAGGTATCGACCGAAGAGTTCAGAGGCCGGACTAGCGATCAGTGCGCCGATGCCGAAGCCGATAAGGAATACAGCTGTGCCTCCTAGTGCTTCAGTGACTAGGGCAACGTGGAAGTCTTCAGCAGCAGCTGCCGCTTGGACAGCGGAGTCAATGCTAGAGCCAGCCGTGCCGCAGACGGCAATCAGAATGAGTAAGACAGTTGTTTTGAGGCGATGAGCGATGGACCAATTGTGTGGGTCTTGAGGGTCAGTATCGGAGTATCATGAGACGATGTAGTACCTGGTGCCGTCATCATCAACCCTCGTTTCGATGCCTGGGATCTGGCAAGGCCGGTCTTTCTCGATGTCGTCTGGAGACGATGCTATATGGCGTCCATGCTTGGTATCGTGAGCGCTGTCTAGGTGGCCTTGGAATTCGTTCTTCAGAGCACGAGTGTGGAAGAGGATCCACATGCTGGCTTACGGATCAAGCTTAGGAAAGACTGGAGTGTAGGCTTGGTGTCTACAACGGAGGATAGCAGTGGGCTTGATAGCGATCGCGAACATTATGATGCGCTGGAAGTCTTAACCAACCTCAATTTGTTGTGATGCTACAATGCGCCGCCATGACACGATAATCATGCGGCGACTTCAAACTGCGATAGGGAAGCGCGCGAGCACAGTCGCAGAGTTCATCCTGATGGCTGCAGATTGTAGATGTCTGCCGTGATCTGACATCTTAGTGTGTATCCTGACTCGATTCGTGAAGCAATGTGCTATAATAGCACGATGATGATTGATAGTGCTGACGCTTCTTGGCATATTGTCGAAGGAGTGAAGTGTCGATGTTCCGCTTTGCTTCCAGTCCCGCAAATGGAGATCCAGACAGTGCTCATCCAGACCATGCGCCAAGCTAAATACGGAGGGACTTTGAGTGGTCCGATCTCCAGATCGCAATGTTGGCGTAACATGTGGTCTACGACGAGGACCGCTCGCCGGTCCTTACATCGTCAATAGTCGCTCTGCAAAAAGGGTACTACAGCTTCCGTCTCCCGACGTACGGGCCGAGCACGAGCCAACAAGTTTTGCACAATTTTACTCAGCAAAGCAAAAACATACAACACGAGGGATTCCCACGTGGTCACCCACCGTAGTACTAGTCTCGCGGTTAACTGCTTGTATATGGGAGAGCGGACGGGATCCCTAATTTTCAGTTACCTGTGGTCGTATGTATCATGCTTCGTACACTAACTGTATATATAACTGTGTCAATTTAATCGAACGTGGAGTGAAATGAGGGTCACGATTCGAAATTAATGGAGACTGCTGCTGAAGATTTGGATCGAAGGACGGAGGCTACGAACAGGAAGGTCGAAGAAGACCATGGCCGGATGAGCACACCAATATTCTCTGGGCACAAATGGGAGGCGGTGACTTTGGTGGAGGTGGGAGGGCATCCGAAAACATATATTGACCAAGGGCCTTCATGTGACAAACAGGGCTGGGCTCCTACGAGGGTGATTCATCCAACCTAGCCAAGAAGTATGCCGATGGCAAGGCCGCGTTATATATGACCATTTCATATTCAGAGACGATGCAGAGTCTGTTGCAACCATCGAAGGGCCCCATCGAGTGCTCTGTGCATTGAGAGTGATGGGCCGAGCTAATGACAATATAGAACTGTCCCATCAATTGCATCTTCACAGAACCTCTTGCCCGACCATTGATTCCCAATGCTTGAGCTCTCCCGTTGCCTCGAACACCACAGACCACTAACCCTCCAATATCTACCCACAACAGTACGGCTTATGAGACTTCCAGTCCCGGCCCTGGCACTCCTTTCCGCAGTAAAGTACACTCTTACAACGACCGCACATCATCAACGACAAATCGCTATCTCTTCCACAACCCTCGCAACTCAGGTGGCCCACAACGACCGGACATGCCACCTTCTCCCATCCCGTGCCCTTGTACCGCGTCGCCACCACCGCTCGGTACTTCCAGAAGTAGATCTTGAACTCTCCTCGACAGACTGCGTTGGACTCCTCCACGGCGTGTGCCAGATTTCCCGCCTGTAGAGTCCCTTGAATCGCTTCCATCCGTTCCGCGATGAAAGTCACCAGTGGCTCGAGGACTGCCTTCGACATCATTGCCGGGGACTCAGCAGACTTGAAGACCACTCCCCTGGTCTCGTTCTGACTGGGGTTCCGAAGATAGAGGAAGTAGGATCTAGATCCAGCGTCAAAGTCTGCAAGGTACGCTTCCGGATACCCATGTTGAACATGGGTTTCTCGCTTGTTTCTGGCTTGGTATAGAATATCTTGACGCCGAGTAGAGTGGCGAGAGGGATGGAATACCAGGCAGAGGGAGGAAGCTTGAGGACGGAGATTGGGGTCGCGATGTACGATGGGTTGGGGTCGTTTTGAACGTTGTGGTGGATCACTACCACGCCGCTGTGGTCGTTACCAATCGTGTTAGCGACTTGGGCGGTTGTGGGATTCATAGTGTGGGTGATCTTCTTGTACATCGGGAATCGAGAGCTGATCGGGTGGGCGTGATGCGGAGAAAGCTGGAGAATATGATGAGACGAGAGATGCGAGTTTTGAAGAGCTATGCCAGCAGCTCGTGTTGTGCTGATGCTCAGACGAAGCGCAAACGCCGTATCCTGGAGACCGCACGCATGATACCGCCTGCTAGGACCCGCGAGGCAAGATGATTGGATCAACACTCCCGGCATCTGCTTGGCACCGGTCCGTAGCATTTGGTGCAAGATGACAGGAAACTGTCTCCAGCTTGAATTGACGGATGTGGACTGCGGGTCGTACACTCTCTTCGTCACGTCGTACAGTTGCTCCTTTTCTGTCTCGCTTACTGTCGTACTACAGCTCGCATCGGTGGCGGACCATGGATGTCCGACCATTCCTGCAGGCGTTGTTGAGTCGAGCTCACGTCGGAGTCATCAGTAGCGTGCTGCTCAGAGCCCCGCCAGTAAAGGATGTCGACTGTAAACCGAGCCCTAGTCCAGCTGGAGCACGTGTAGCCACACTCTCGACTGAGGCAGCTACAATTCGACTCTGCACCAATATGAACGTCGTACTCGCCGATAACTGAACCCCGTTCGCCGAGATCTAGCATGTCAACTTTGTAGTAGAGTGCCTGTGTAGAGAAGTCGAGGCTATCAACCAAGTCATGGTTGTCGCAGGTATGAGCACCGCAGGCTCGGTTTCGCAGTGCCACGGTCCGGAGCGTACCCTGATCACCTACGACGTGCCTGTCGTAGCCAGGTGACATTTGGGAGGTACAAATTGGCCTAAAAGTTCATCGTTAGCAGCTGCTCGTGATAAGAACATGGGCATGGGGTTTCTTACCATCACCATTTCCAGCGTGAAGCGTCCATAGTGATGACTTATGTTGAAAGTGCCACTCAGAAATAGGAGGAAACGCCGCAGGGCCGCCTTCAGCGTACCAGCTGTAGCAGTAATGGGAAGGACCTTGAATGAGGGGTGTAGTGGCCGTCGGTGTTTGTGCTAATATGGTTCCGGCGAAAGGAATCAGCGGGATTGCGTACACATAGCCATAAATATCTGGAGTGATTGTTAGCAAGAGCAGATTCAGTCGCATCCTCATCAGCTTCTACTTCTTGACTTCACATTGACGGTCTTGAGCACTCTTTCAATCGTCCTCGCGGCATTCAGCCTGGTCCAAGGCAATGTACTGCGCCGCGGCACTGCAGTCATGGGCACGACAACCCAATACTCTAGGACTACTCTCAGCCAGGCTATGGCTAGAACAACAACAACCGCAGGAAGCAATGTTCCACCATCATCCTCCGTGACCCCGCCGCCACCGGCACAGCAGACGCACTACGGGCAGTGTGGCGGGAAAGGAAACACGGGGCCGACTCAGTGTCCAGCAGGAACCTCGTGCCAGGAACAGAATGAATGTGGATGGAATTGCTTCGGGCTTGATAGTACCAATGCTAACAAGGCCAGGCCGCAGACTACTACCAGTGTCTCTGAACAGAAGTCGCGTGCCCAAAAGTACCGAGCATGTGGCTGTGCCCGGGCAGAGAATCGTTGGAAAAGAAAGGAAGGCGTGAGCTTCAGACCCATGCCACTCGAGCCGAATACATACTAGCTTCGAACTCGACGTCATTTGACGGGAAGCTCAAGCAATTTGGCTGCACGTCGTCCTCGGTCCTCACGCAGCAAAAGCACATACATCGTCGTCTTCCTACCACCACGATGCCCAGACCCATGATCCGGCATACTTTCAGCTAGATGTCGCCATGTCCAAGGCCAAGTACCAGGCATCGCACAGTCCGCCTCTCCTATACCCTTTCCCTTGCCCTCCCCTTTACATCAACTGACACCACCTCCAAGATACCCAACACTCCTCAGGCGGCGGCTCCTTCGCCTCAGGCTTCATCTTCGGCCAACTGCTCCTAGCCTTCATCCTATTCATCTTCATCAAGTTCTTCATCTTCGGCGACGCTCCCTCCGCCGACGAACGCGCCGCCGCCCGCGCCGCTGCCCGCCGCCAACGAACCCTCTCCCACACCCGCCAACGCACATTCTCTACCGCCCTTCGAACTCGCCCTTCCACTGCGATCCTCAAACCACGCCAAGATGGGGGTCTGACTGTCCAGAAGATCCTGGAGAAGACGTATTATAACGTGCACGGGCATCAGCCGGAGAGCTTAGATTGGTTCAATGTGTTGATCGCGCAGACGATTGCACAGTTGAGGGCGGATGCGCAGGAGGATGAGGCGGTTTTGGGGAGTCTGACGGAGATGTTGAATGGCAGTAGTAAGCCGGATTTTATTGACGATATCCGGGTTACGGAAATCAGTCTGGGAGAGGAGTTTCCAATTTTCAGCAATTGTCGGGTTATACCGGTTGATGAAAATGGGATGCCGTTGAAGGAGCTGACGGGAGTGAGAGGGGAACGGCTACAGGCACGGATGGATGTGGATCTGAGTGATGTGGTTACTTTGGGGATTGAGACCAAGTTGGTCTTGAACTATCCGAAGCCATTCGTTATGGTGCTGCCAGTGGCGCTGGCTGTCAGTGTGGTGAGGTTCTCGGGGACCTTGAGCCTGTCCTTTCAGCCAAGTCAGGAGATTCCGACATCAGGTAGTGCTGAACAGGGAGCGACGCCGGTAGGACAGCCGGATAAGAATGAGGGGCATCCACTTAATCCTACGGGGAATTCGCCGACGACCCTCACATTCACATTTCTGGACGATTACAGGCTGGATTTGAGCGTGCACTCGCTGATCGGATCGAGGAGTCGGTTGCAGGATGTGCCGAAAATTGCGCAGCTGGTGGAGGATAGGATTCACAAGTGGTTTGACGAGAGAGTGGTGGAGCCGCGCTTTCAGCAAATCGTGTTACCTTCGTTATGGCCACGGAAGAAGAACACGAGGGGTGGTGCGGAGGAAGCCGTGGTTGATGGGTCCACCGGCTCGAGCAAGGCATCAGTACCACCGCTCAACACGAAGACTGAGCGGCCACACCCAAGCATCCCCAACGGCGATCTTCCACCAGCAAAGCCAGGATTCAGTGCTGGTGGTGCTGAAACGACAGCTGAGCAGAGGACGAGGGATTGGGCAGCTCAGCATGGTGGACCCAGTGTGAAGAGAACCTCATCGTTAGCTACCAAAACGGAACCTGAAGGCAAGAAGAAGGAGGACTTGAGCGAGATTGAGCTTGCAGGGCAGGAGATGCGGGAAGCAGATGAGAGAGATCGACGGAAACAACCGAGGAGAGAGGACAGCAATCTCCGGCTTAGGACGATACGGGAGGCCAGTCATGACGGTATCAAGGCGGCGTCGTGAAGTGCTTTGCTGTGGGGGGTTCCTTCATTTAGCGTGGCGTTGGAAGCGTTCAGCGAAGAAGGATTCCCAGCTGATTTTACTTTTTTCGCGGCATAGGAGATGGGCAATAAAAGTGCTGATCTCATAGAAGACTTTACCTTGATACGAATACGCTGCCCCGAAGGCCGCGTTTCGACGATGACCCGTACATCGAGAAAAGTATGATTTCTCCAGCGTTGGCTCAGTACATTCGTCTTCCTAGGCACCAGCATCAAAGCGAGCCCGAATATCACGGGCTATGGCCGCGTCGATATGAAACCAACACGGCCGCTTGGTATCTGGGCTCGCCCTATGCCGGCGCGCCAGCCACGAATACCTCGCCAGTGGTGATGTTGTAGTAATGTAGGACTGCGGTATGTTAGCGCGGCGCGACCTACCACGGGACGACTCTACTTGCGCTGTTCTCTTGCTCGTAACAGAGCTCGAGCACGTTGCCTTGGTGGATGTGAACGACCGACAGCCACTGGCCGCACGCGTCGAAGTTCGCGACGGCTAGCTGCCGCTGCTGAAGTGCTGACACGTCCAGGTCTGCCCGGGTGTAGTCCTCGATGCCCCGGACGGTGGGGTGTGCGGTGCCGTCGGCGATAACAAGAACCCTTCGTTGTAGATTATTCGCTACACCTGAGCGCGCTGAAGGACGATGTAGTGCTCGGCGTTCTGGTCAGTAGGATCGGCGGCACGGAGGATCTCGAACGATTCGTCTGGTACATGTCAGCTGCGCTCGAGTCTGTGTAGCGTGAAGAGGTCATATACATACCCTTGACTACCGGAGCTGGCGACCGACCGTAGCAGACAATGTTTCCCTCCGGGATCATCACGATCCCGGAGGCACTCTTAATCAGAAAGCTCTTCACCGCGTACAGCGACTCGAGGCAGTAGAAGCTGTGTACACGATGCTCGGCACTGGCACCAGAGCAGAAGAACTTGAATGATGCGCTTGAGACGAGGACGCCGCCATCTTCCATTATTTTCAGATCAACACAGGCTGTGAAGTGTTGAGCAGGGAGGCGGGCGACTTGGTGGGACGCTATGGTATGATCAGTACCAGTCACGTCTTGAGACGACCGCGCCCTGCTTGAGAACTTACTGGTGTTGGGGATCTGGGGACCCAAGATCAAGTTTGCGCCACGTGGGAAGAAGATGTTGGCTCCCGTCTGCAAGTCTCTGATCGGGAGGCCACCTTTCTGACAGGCTACGACAATTGGGGTAAAGCCCTCGTCTGTTGAGGCGTCGAAGAAGGGCTGGAAGTTGATAACCATGGGGCTGGGAGGCGAACACGTCATGGATTGAGCGTGGACGTCGATTGCCTCAGTACTGGTTGCGAACGAGACTCGAGGGGCGAGGCCGCTGGCGATTGCTTCGGCGGCACGGGTCTCCTCCTCGGTAGGCATCGGGTATGTTGGTGGCATGTTGTTTTGTGCCATGTTGAGCTCTTGCCTGGCAATCGCGGTGATGTCGGATACGACGTGGGAATAAAAAGGAGAAAAAGCTCGATGCGCGACCAGATTTCGAGGTGTCGTACAAAGAGTGGAGCCAAACCGGCGGGAGTGGCCTGCACCCTGACGCTAAGCTCAAGCGGCTCCAAGCGAGTGAATGCTGAGCTTTGGCGATATCGAATACATTGGAGGGTGCAGTATATACGAAGACAAAGGCGAGCTATATTCAAAAGGGGTGCGCAAAGCTCGAGTGTGACGAGGCTCCAGCTGAAGGTTGTGGCCATCGCCTGGGTGAAATGGAGAAGAAAAATGGCCTGCGCCTTAACAGCGCCCTGTCACAATGGAAGATATACGACTGTCTGCAGCCGCACAAACTAGTCAAAGCTTGCTCGGTGTCTCTCTTTATTGAGCAGCATCGCAAGAAAGGCAATTGAAGGTCTGGGTCTACTTGCTGTGCTTACCTCACAATGAAGCGCTACTGCTAAGCCTGTGTGACCCACAAAAGCGACAGCAGACCTGGAAAGTCCACACATACGTCCTCTCGAATGGAATGATACCAGCATCTAAATTGATGTGATCCTCCATCACTCGTAGCGTTTCAGCTGTTTCAAACCCTCCGTTTGAATGCAAACGATGGCTCAGCCAGTGCTGACGAGATCGTCACAGTGTGTGCTAGGTCAATGCTCAAGCCGGACTATGGCTGCGACTGTAATCGGAGGGAAAGGATTGGGTCGGACTTTTGACTACTTGGTTGGACCACTGTTCTGGAGCTATCCTGCTACCTTGCTAGCATACGCCCTGGTATGCTTCATCTGACAAAAGAGACGACCTTACAGCGCCCGATGATCGTCAGCGAGCGATAGCCTCTGCTTCCACCCTGTCTTGCGCCATGGTCCTGAAGGAATATATACCGTTGACCCTAGGTGCTGTTGGCGCAGCCGTCGGTGTGAAGGCCGAAGAAGCGGTGGCAAACGGTGCACTCGCGCTCCCCGCGTAGAATAGGGTGATCGTTCTCGACGACCAGATTCTCCGCCGCATCCTCCAGGTCTGCTTCCATCGAGCCGCGGTATCCTCTGGCAGCGGCAATCCTGCCCAAGGCAAGGCTCACTCTGGCATCGACATCTGGCGAGATGTAGGCCATCACGCAGACCGCCCCGGTGCCCTGCTTGCGGCAGTACCTCACTGCAAGACTGTCAGCATGTGATCCACTATCAAGGGACCCTTTACATACAACCGTACTGGTCCAGGTAGTAGTAGTCCACCACATCACCACGACGAACGCGTACCACCTGGCACTCAGCACCGCAGCCGACGAAGTCGTTGGCGATGGTGACGAGGATGTTGACTCCTTGGTACGCCGCATCATTCTGAGCCGGTGCCTGTGTGACTTCACGCATGATGCTGTTTGCGGCCATCACAGTACTAGACGCCTTCATAGCATCGACTACTGCAGGGAAGGTGGGAAAGAAGAAAGCACGAGGCGAATCCATGCTATCTCGGAGCATGACCTTGAAGATGGTGGCTTCGAGCTAAAGTCAGTACTATGGACTCGACGTAGCGAAGCTGAACTTGCCGCCGCCTGGTAGGTTTGGAGTGGTGCCGTAGCTGACGAACGAGCCTTGAGGAATATTCATAGTCTCGCCAGATAGTGCGCGGCATGTGAGACCCTTTATGAAGAGCAGCTTGCAGCGACAGCGGAAATTGCCACTCGAGCGGTCCTCGGTAGCTACAGGCGAAGCGGCGAGACGTAGACCTTGCACGGTGGTGTGGTAGCACCTCTCGATATCGGTCAGCTTGATCGCGTAGTTGGAGTTGTTGGACGCCGAGATACCGACTTGAACGCTGTCTGTACTGATCAGTAAGAACGTAAGAATGATGGAGCGCGACTTTGTTACCCATCAATGTAGGCGCCGAGCTCCAGCTCAGTACCCTGTAGTCGATGGATATCTTCCCCACTGGAAAGCGAGACTGCAGCCAGGCCGGCAGGTGCGGTGACTATCATCGTCGGTGTGAAGTACTTAGCGGCTGCACTTGCGAGGTAGTCGCCAATGACCATCACAGGACCTGGACGTGCTCCTGTGGCGTTTGATTGGGCGGGGACGGCGCCGGATGGAGGATTGGTGTTGTTCTGTCGATTGGAGCCATTGCCAGCTCCTTGAGTGCGTGCCATTGCGAGGTGCTACTGCTCCCGGCAACGGTGTTCAGAGGCAAGTAGAAGTCAGAATAGCAGCTGGCTTAAGAAGTGGTAGAGCCTTCAGTGTGACGCTAGAGCTTAGCGCAGAAAGCCCCTTTCGCGGCAGGACAATAACGCAGTACTTCGGTGAACGACCTATTCGCTCACTACTCTAGTCAAAAACACGTTCACTAGTTTGTGTAGTACAATCTAAGCATCGTTGCGTATATATGGAAGTATGCGACGCCTCTGGCCTCCATAGCTCAAGCTAATATGCGGAGAGTGCATATTCAGATCCAGTTTGCTACGTTCTTTATGAGATTCATGCTCATGCCCTTTCCCGTTGAATCAAAGTCAAACATCAAAGACTGAGGCCAGCTGGTAATTGATAAATATCAGAATCAGAGCAGGGTAAGGGCGTTGCCGCTTTGATCTGGACTAACCCGTGCTCTGGGCAACACCTTGCTCTGTCCGTGTTCCAAGCACTCTCTCAGAGCTTTAATGCCAGTTGCACTTATCTGGACTCATCTTTAAGTAACGCGGCACAGTACCAACTCAAGGGAAGTATCTCGACTGCTCTGAGATCAAGAGGAGCCAGAGGGCGGTAGCAATCCACCAATGCTGTTTGTCACGCCATTTCACGACGTACATAAACTAACACCAGGGGGTCTGCCATACTGCTTTCCCCATTCCGATCAGGATTCTATACACATAGCCCATGTCTATAGTGCATGACGACGAGGGCGGCCTTGAAAGCAATGCTGCTCAATCCTCACTCCAGTGTCTTGGCGGCACGTGAAGCTTTGCTGCCCCAGCTGGGCTTAACATGACCAAAGAGGCAAGACGACATCGTTACACCACTTGAAACAGTATACTCAGTTGAAAGTGAATCCTCCGCAGAGGCGAAGCGAATGCGGCCCGTGTCCCCGTGATCGCCCATGCTCAGGATGATTCAGGGAGACGTCTTAGCGCGGAGCAACCCTGCTAGCGCGTTCTGATCCAGAATGTGTCAGGCGACACGACCACTATGAACAGCTTCGCGAAAACATTTCGAACTATCAGCACTCAAGTTGCTAGCCATAGACGGCGACTGTGCCTTCTCGCGGTCCTGCTCTCGACCACACTTCACACTATCACATTAGGATGATATCCTCCGTTCGTGCGCTGAGGAGCCCACGGATTCTGACAGTGCTGCCTCTATAGACTGCCTTCATGACGACCTCCAGTAAACTTGCCGCCATGCCCAGTTGTCAGAATTGCAAGAAACACAAGAACGGCTGCCACGAGTGGGAAAACGGTGAATGCGGGTTGTGCAGGAGAACCGGCATTCCCTGCATTCCATACATCTCCACTGAGCATAGAAGTAGATCTTCTGGTACGACGAAATTCAGATCATTGGGCCAAGCCAACATCCGAAAACGCGAGCGCCGCAATGCCGACTCGGACCACGAAGATGAAGACAATGTGCCGAACGAGGAAGAAGATGAAGATCTTGCCAGCGAAGAGGCGAATGCAGATGCGACTCCAGTACAGTTAAGCGCGTTTGAGCGACCAGTCGACGAGCAACCAGCCGAGGAAGGATCGATCATTATAGACGCAGAGGAAATGGACGAGGATACCAGCTTCTCGACCCTTTTCGGCAGGTCCGGACGCACTGTGGCTTCTCCAGGCGGAATTTGGCAGCGTACGACATCTATTGGCGCACGAGGCAAAGGACACAGCGGTGGCAAGATTATTCATTTCGGAGGGCCCCATAAGCACAAAGCTACTTACGCTGCTATGCTGCACAGCTTCGAAGAGATCGAGAAGAAGTATACCAACTCGAGTCCACGCAACAAGAAGCCAAAGGTGGAACTCAGCAGACAGCTAAATACGATGCATGAGCGCGACCAGCCCAAAGATGGTGCCAAGAGCTACATGCTTCATGGAGACGACGCAGAGGTAGAAATCCCAATTCTACTAGGCATTCCACGCAACTGGATGCTTGCCTGGTACGGTCCCGGCGGTTCCGGCGGTTTACTCAATCAGGTTGAGGCACTCATCTGAAACAGTTGTCAGTACACCAAACTTACAAGCCTGACGCAGCAATACAAGAGCGACAAGAGCATCATTCCAGCAGAGTACTTCAATGATGCTGTGCGCTACTATCTCGGGGCTCGCACCATCTTGGTGCAAGAGCTTCGCGAGTCGTTGGGTCTCGGAAAGCACGACAAAATCTTGCCCAAGCAGCCGATCCGCCAAGCTCGTGAGCACGACCGAGTACAGGTGCGTGACTTCGCGCGCGCAACGTGCGCCGAGCTGAGGAGCGAGCGAAGTTGCCATGGTTTCCTCGATGGACTGTTGAAGCAGTGTAAACGAAAGATGACCACGACATACCAGGAACCTATTGGGCGTTTACGTCGACGCAGACAGATCACTACGGCGCAGCAGGAACATAAATTGGAGAGTCACCGTACCTTGAACCATAAATCGGCAGCAAGACGCGGGAAGAAGCTGTCGAGCCTCACGGTGGGGCCGTCAGGCGCTGTCGACCGCAGCTGCAATCGTCTTAACGAGCGCAGAAATTGGAAGTGCAGCT
This sequence comes from Dothistroma pini CBS 116487, assembly GCA_002116355.1. NCBI lineage: Eukaryota > Fungi > Ascomycota > Dothideomycetes > Mycosphaerellales > Mycosphaerellaceae > Dothistroma > Dothistroma pini. The sequence goes on along the minus strand of KZ108365.1, from coordinate 190,727 downwards.
CTCGACATCTTGAACGGAGCACAATCAAACGAGCGCTCCAATGGGTCATCTGCGCCAGCGAGGGTGAGTGTCGCAGACAGACTTTGCTCAGGCTTTCCCCCTCAGGTACGATTTGTCAATCAGTCAACTGCTAGACTGAGTCCCTGTACGATAATATTTTTTCGATGAGCTGCCATGGTATCGCCAGGACTTCTTGAGACAGACGGACAACATTATTGTGTGAGATGAGTGCGTCCTGGTATAATGTCGATGGAGAGAGACCTCGCACGAGTTTCGAGGAGTGCATTGCATCCGAGAGTGATTGCGGGCAACTACCGTATGCGAACCCTCGTCCGGCATGGGTGTCTCAGGCATTGAACGGATCTGAACAAAGAGACACTGCTGTCATCCTACATTGCCTACATTAGGTCCGTCAACTCAGGTCGTCTTCACTCCATTCTATCTTGTAAGCGTGCTAGTAAGCGAAGTCCGTGGGAAATGTTTCTGTTGCCATGACTATCCAGTGTGCGAGACAAATCACATCGTGTGCAGATGCTGGAACAGCGACTCCGCGATGAGGTGAGGGAGCAGGAAAGCCAATCCCGATCCTCCAATCTGATTATTCAGAAGGATCCCGTCAAACCGAGAGCCTGATCTACTGTCAGCCCTGGGGGGAGGCGGCCAAGAAAGCTTGGTGAAAGAAGTTGCCTGGTGGCCTTGTCTTGCAAAGACTCCCTGTCGCTTGTCTTCAGCATGGGGAGAAGTCATCAATCGATTTGTGATATCATTTCCAGCTTGGCTTTTGACAGGATTGAAATCTTCTGGAGCTTGTGCAGTGGCTGAGGTCTCCGGTTCCTCTGACAGTTTGAACATGTCAGGACGATCTTAGTGCGGTTGCAGATGTGCTGTGTCAGTAGGACGTGTCGTCAGTTTTGACTTCTGTTCATCTCCCGCACGAACCAGCATCCCTAGCCCGGTTCGTCTGCCAGTATAGCTTCCTCCTACAACATCCTCGTACGCTCCTGAACATCATCTCTCGGTTCCACATACCCAAGCACAATCTCGACATGGCACCTTCACGGCCTGAAGGGTATATCACGCCTTCGCTCTTCTGCACTTCTCTTCTTCTCTCAGCACCGACAAGGCGTCATCCAACTACACACTCTCTTTAGACCTCTTGTTTACTTTTCTTTGCCCAAGCTACATCGCACTCGGACTTTATTTCAAGCATAATCTCTTGCATCACTCACATCAATCAAGCAGAGATGCGCTTCATCGAGACCGCCACCCTCATCATCCTCACGGCTCGCGTTGGCGTGGCTTTGCCGGCTAATTACGCTAATGTATGCGAACGAAACCTCAGCATAGCAAATTTGTATTGACGTTGCTTCCAGGTCAAGGCTTTGATCGCCCGCGGTGGCGGGTATGACACTGAGGCCGCCCAAGGGACAAAAGACAACGCGGCTCCGGAGCCAAAATCTTACGCCCTCGCCTCCTTACCGTCTTATGCCGAATCCGCTCTACCATCTTATGATGGCACCTATGGTGTTGAAGATGGAGAAGAGCAATCAGATGATCCACTTGCGGAAACCCAGTACCAGCCGTCGCACAAGCAATCACTACCATCCTACCAGGCCACTAGTGACGGATCCGACGACGAACCGGACGCTTACGATCCAGACACGGCGTCTTCGTCCTACAGTGGAGGCGATGGAGGAAATAAGGGGGGATGGGGAAAGACTGGCGACGACCTGGACGCTTACGACCCTGACACCGCGTCTCCGTCCTACAGTGGGAGCGGTGGAGGAAATAAGGGGGGATGGGGAAAGACTGGCGACGACCTGGACGCTTACGACCCTGACACCGCGTCTCCGTCCTACAGTGGGAGCGGTGGAGGAAGTAAGCGGAGATGGGAAAAGACTGACGACGATGAGGATGGTTACGAGCCAGACATCGCGTCTTCATCCTACGATGAAGGCGGCGGAAAAGGTAGCGGGGGATGGGGAGAGACTGGCGACGACGATTACCCCGACTGCGACGATTGCGACTCCACTCCTGACTGCGACGATTGCGACTCCACTCCTGACTGCGACGATTGCGACTCCACTCCTGACTGCGACGATTGCGACTCTACTCCTGACTGCGACGATTGCGACCCTACTCCTGACTGCGACGATTGCGACTCCACTCCTGACTGCGACGATTGCGAACCCCTTCCCGACTGCGACGACTGCGATGCTGACCCTTGCGACGACTGCGACTGGGATGCTTCATTCGCTGCTTCAGACGATACCACAGGCGGTGACCAGGGGGCCCCTAAGAAGGGAGGCGGCCCACTCGACGCTATCACTGGTCTTCTCGGCGGGGGCTTGCGCATTTAGTCAAAGACGGGGTGATGGGACGGGCCTGAGAAGGAATTGGTGTTCAAAGAATTTGTGTTCTAGTCAGCAGCGGCGAATGTTTTTTTCGCCTCATGGCGACGCAATGTATCAAGTATAGGTAGACCGAGGATTCGATCGCGGTTGATGGAAAGTTGGCTCGGACTGGAATGGTTGCTTCTTTGATACCAATCCAATACCTTTTGACATATGAAGCTCGATGCGTTAGCGAAACATTCCCATTCATTGGACTTTCAACCTACCGGCCGGCTCCTTGCCACAGACCCTGTACGTCCTTTTGCCAATCTCCGGGGTCCTGGAGCTTGATCACTGCTCCACCTGACCTCACGTCATGTCTCATCTCGTGGAGACTGGGTTATCATTGGGTCTAGAAGTCAATGGGCAATTCGAGCTTCGCTGATACATTCTCAGGACGCTCCTGGTCGCTTGCCGTCCGGGAGCCACGCAAGGTTAGAGTCGCTGTCCGGAAAACCAACAACAAGATTGAGATATATAACCACGTGTCACGTCAATATACTAAATGTTACTTACAATCTTACAGTACTCTCTCTTACCAATCTTTACCACTCCAGATTACACCACTTTCTCGCATCAATCTGTATCATCCTGTAGCGACTCAATTAGCTAGTCAGAAAAGTTCTCGGACTTACCTTCATCAAATGCGACAGATCCCCATGCATTCGAGCATCATAGCCTCATCATGTTGCGACTGAGCATCAGGTCAAAACCGGTGCAAAGATCGTCCATGATGCGCCTTTCAATGAATTGCTTCAAGAGGTTGCCCCTAAGCTTCGTGGTATGCGCTTGAACGTCCATGTGCTGCTTGTGTGCCTCACGAATCCGTCCGGCCAGCGCATGGACCATGAAGGGCTTTGAGCTCGCTGACGTGGTGTCGCGGCTGCTGCGTGGCGCTCGGCGGGGAGGCAATGTCGGACTTCTGGGAGGCATGCCGAACAATAGAACAAAGGTTCATAGATGTTCTGGCGGCCATTGTTCGCTTTGACGCATCTCTTTGACGATTGTTCATCGACCCGACGGACAAAGGACACTCCGTGGAAAAAGCAGGACCTGCGAAGCTCTGCTCCTGACGGCGTCTAATAGACCATTCCACGATGTACAAGCTTCTCATAGACCGCTTATACCCATCCTCTCAATGGTCTCCGGAGGTTGCGCAGAGTCCGTTGTCTCGATTTACTACGTTTTACAGAACTGGTCAAGGTGAGGTTGCTCTCTAAGTTCATGATCGAAGCGCGCAGCCTTACGCAATCGCAACTCAAGTGACTGCTGCGGTGACGTTCTATGCTGACCATGGTTGCTTGTTGCAAAGCGCTAAAGGCGTCGCAAACATCAGCAAACGCCTTGCCGGTAGATAAGACACTGGCGGTTAGTCCATCTCCCCATTAACTTGACTACGTTTCGACTCTGTTTGCGTATATCCTTACGATGCCGCCGATGTATCGAATTTGCCGTAGTCCTGCTGGATGACAGGAGCGACGCGAGCTGGCGATGGTGAGTGAATAGTCAAATTGCACGTGCCTCCGTACTCGCCTAAACTCTATTCTCTTGCGACCATCTCCCTCGCATCCTTTTCAAGACCACCGTGTTCTCTCCACTGACATAACACAACAGTCTCGTCGCAATGTAGTATCTCACCATGCCTACGAAGAAAACAGCAGACAACTGCCAGCCTTGCAATGACGGCAAGAAGACCTGCTGGAGCGACAAGCCAGTACCGACCTGCTTGAGGTCAGCAAATGGCCAAGAAGAGTACGAGGTATGCACACCAAGAAGTCTCGCATGGCACCGATCACTACTAACAACTCGAAAAGAAAAAGTATGGGGCCGCCTCGACCGCTGCTGCCATTGCGGAGTGGAATGCGCAACGAGCGAAGACTACAGGGCAAAGTGGGGCCCCCGAACCATCCACATCGTCGCCAAAGAAGCGACACAACAGCTGCGAACTCGAAAAGCGGCCAAAAGCAGCCAGTCGTCGCGCTTGGCCTGCCGCTTGGCCTGCCGCTTCTCCCATCTACCAGAAGCGATCCACGCACGCCTCCAAGGGACCTGCAGAAACCAAAGCCAAGGCCAGCAATATCGAGGAGGCGCCAGATCATAACGTACGCATCGCACCGCTCACCCCACCACTTAACCATGCTATACCGACCGCGCTCCTCGCTCCCGCCGACAACCAAACCCAGCCCGCTCTGCCTTCGCAGCAAGCGCGATCAGTCTACAACACTCCCAGTGAGCTCGAGGGAGTGCACAAGCCGCTTCCATTCTTCAACGAGCTTCCAGGCATGTGCGAGGAATGCCAATCGCCTCCCTCAAGCCACTCATTCTGGTGCAGTTTGCATCCGACGAATCAGGACGGATGATGCGAGGGGCACAGTGTCTGAAAGATATTACGAGGGTCTTGATGCGGCAACGGCAGGAACGAGCATGAGGCCGGCATTCCTGGCGTTGGAGGTCGTGACTGCATGTAGCTTGGATCAGTAGCTTTATAGAGCGATGAACATGGATAACAGTGTGGCTCGTACCTGTCATAACGCGACTCCGCCCATGATCTGTCTTGATGCTAGAGCTGCCTTGCGATCTTCAACCGGTTCTGAGAAGTGTAGATACAGCGGCGTCTATAATCGTCAGCTTGGCGGTCAGAGAAACTTGCTTCGGCATCGTTGTCCAGTCACGTCACGTTACACCATACGCTACCGCAGCTTTCGACGTTCTGTCTCGTAGTCAGAACTTTCGCGCGTCGGGTAAGAGTCGCAACTGTGGCTTGTGGCGTCTTTGGGTTGGTGTGCTGCTGTTACTTTCGACTGTGGTCAAGGCAACGTCTCTGTCTCGAAAGAATGATAAGGTCCTAGACAAAGGCCAGTTATATCACCCCGACTTCTTTGTGATAGAGCTCGTGCGACATGATATACACGATATCGAAAGTCAGGTTCGGACTTCCTACTTTCTGTTCAATTCTCGTCTGTCTTCTCTATCAGCTCGGTGAGCATCATTTCCTTCCGTCGCCCGTCATACCACCATCCCTACTTTGTAGCACGAGCACGTCTCGAATTCTGCTCAAGCGTGTAGAAATGGCTGCTTACAACCCATTCCAGCGATCCGGCGGCTTCGAGGAAGAGAAGTTCGTCCACGTCGAGACACTCAACAACGAGCAGGCGCTCAATCGCGCAGCGCGCATCGCCGCCGATAAGGCCACGCAAAAGAAGCTTCCAGATCTGTTCAAAGTCGTGGTTCCTAGAGCAGTCCAAGCCCAGCACGAGCTGCGCATTATGAGGATGGAGAGGTCACGCTATGAATGGTCGACGCACTGGATTGAGCTTCAGGTCAACGGAGGTCTCATCATCCATGGAAAGCATGATTTCAAGTGGCCTGGGCATTGTCCCTTCTGTACCTCGTACGGGAGAGGATGTGGGTCCAGGGTCGATGCAGACGACCGCGGCGAGCGGAAGTGCTGGTTCGGCAGGAACAGGCACTACGCGGCGGATTGGCACGCCACTCAGACAATGCTTAAAGGACTTTCCCAGTGAGGCAAATAGTAGCTCGCCCATGCAGTGTATCTCCATAATTGCAAACTCCAGGCGCCAGTCGCTAAGTCTTTGAAATGCTTTTTGTACAGTCTGTCGTCCCATCGTTGTGCGATCATGACCCTGCGTTCATGCTCCATTCATTCCCGACATACTTGAACCAGTTCGGTCGGCAGTCTTCCTTCTTCAAGAAGTCGGCTCCATCGAAGAACTGGCCAGCTTGGCATTTCTTACACTTTGGCGAGTTGGGGCAGTTGAAAAACGGGATATGTCGATATCCGATGTCCTTGAACCAGTGGATCTTGTTGCTGTCTTCGAATAGGCCCAATGCGATGGAGTGGACTGGCGCATCACCCCATCGCTCGTAGAAGAATCCACCAGCTCGGTCGAGATGCTCGAAATAGGCCTCATACACGGGTGACCTCCAGAAGCTCATGTCGGCGATTTCAAAGTTTGACCAGAAATGGCAGGTGCTGTATCCACCAGCCTCCTGGTTGTGGTCCGGTCGGCGTTCCTTGTCCGTCAGCCAGGCCATAGCGTTGTTCTGTGCAAGCAGCTTCTGATGGTTATCGCTCGCCAGGAACTTCAATGTCTCCGGCCAAAGTCCTGGTATAGACTGAGGGGAGTCGTAGATGTTGATGTTGAAGCCGTATGTCTTGTTGTGATCACGCATGTACCGGAACACATCATAGTCGACATCGCAGTAGAAGTTGACGTGCGGCTCGACACGCCAGTAGTACTGCACGTCCTTCAGAGCTGGGTGTTTGTAGAACATGCCACTGTTCCATCTGCACATTTGGTGGTATGACTTCATGCTGGCATATTGAATATTCTTCTCCTCCAGTATCTTTGCGCTCTCGGTCATCAGATCGCTGTTGATCCACGACGGGATCTCCCAGTGCTCCTTCGGTATAAGCTCGTATCTGCACTCGGCTTTCGTGTTCGCTCGGGTCGCCTTCTTGAATTCCTCGGTAAAAGGCTCATCGTTGAAGAAGGTCCACGGGTAGTTGAATTTGTGGTTCCATGTCTGCTCCAGCTCTTGCATGCTGCCCACAATCTGCGCGAGCTCGCTGTTTCGGACGAGCGATAATATCGTCGCGTTGATGCGATCAGAATCCGGGTTGTCGGGATCGTAGTTGTTTCCGTTCACTCGATGTAGCGGTTCGGGGGGTTCGCCAGTAGCTGGTGGAGGGTCAGCAGTATGTCTCACATCTCCTCCATGGCCTGTTCCTCACGATCTAAGTTGGGATCTGTCACCATGTCCTGTATCTTCTCTTTCCCGCCCGGCGCCTGTACGACACTCGGACTGCGCATGCTCTGGTAGACCAAGAAGACGAACAGCAGCATCGTGGCTCCCGCGAGCATGCGGATTGGCTTGGGCATGCCCATTCTGGACGTGGATGTCGTGCCTGTGCCTGTGCCTGTGCCTGTGCCTGTGCCTGTGCCCCCGTTCACATACGGCAAGCTGTCACGCTTCTTGTTCATCGTGGGGTGCAATTAGTATATCGAGTTGTTTCCGCTGCATCTCGAGGGTCTGCAGAGAGGGCTTACGTCAGCCAGGGCCGCGTGCATCCTCGATTCTGCTTCATTCCGTACGCCGTAGTCGACCCAGCCCAACCAACTTGGCGCGTCTCACACGCGTTGGTGAAGAGGTACATCTCGAGTACATGCACTGACAGTCTGTCGGAGTCGCACACCATGTCAGCATACGACCACCATGACACACGCTGCGACTCTCGACGCGCTCGCAGACAGCCTCGTCACCGCCATAACAGGCAGGAAGCAGAGTGACGCTGCATTTCCCCGGCTCCGCGATCGGACGGTCAGAGGTCTGCGTGATCAGAGCCATCCTCGAACCAACCAGTTCGCCGTCAAATCCAGATATGACGGCTTAGTCGAGAAGTTCGCCGTCCTGAACCGCGAACATCTGGCCGATGCGCTGCAGGAACGACTAGACGAGCTTCCAGCGAGACCACGATGGCTGCCAGAGATCCTGTCGCTGTTGCTCGAGCTGTCAGACTGGCCAGTAGCGAATACACCTTTGGACGATATCAATGAGACTGCAGAATCTACAAGCGTTGACGCTGGCCTGACCTGGGAAGATATCGTCGCTGAAGATCCTCTTGACGAACCTGGCATTTGGGACCATGTCGACCGTGGCTTCCACTCCAGTGAGGATGACTTTGACGACGATTTGGCCTCTGATCCAACAGTATCGACCAACGCGACCTCACTAGATGAGGACGACCCAAGCGCCATCGCGAGGCTGCACATTGAGCAGATCGAGTCAGATGCGCTCGCAGAAGTGCGACAGGCACGCGACATCTGGAAGCCAGATGCCCACAGGCAGGAGCGACTGATCATCTCAGAGCTCTCTCTGGCTCGTGAGATCCTGTATATGACCCACGGACTGCCAACTGATCTGTTCGAAGTCGATCAAGCAGGGCGCGTCATGGTCAGGCATAGCATAGGTCTCAGCAAGACGAGCACAAAGGTCCTGCTGGACGTCCTGCACCAAGCATGCCAGACCGGCACTGCTCTCAACTTCTTACGCCAATGGACGCCCAACCACATGGATCTGGCCTACATGCAAACGTTACACGGTGCCATAGAGAAGGCACTCTCGCAGCTCAGCGTAAAGCTCAGCGCCGTTGAGCAGGGCTTTGCACAGCCTATATCAAACTCTGTTGTGAGTATCGCAACGGTACAGATGCAGATCAACGACGCGACAGGTCCCCTCCTGAAGCTGTCATCATTGGCCCGAACTTCCGCTCAGGCAGCTGGCAGCGGCGCGCAATTTGCGCTGCTCGACTCTCTATACGTCCAGACATGCATTGCTCAGATGGCGAGTGACGAGAGTACTTTCGACACGTTCGCGAGCATCTTCTTAGCTGGCTTGAGGACATACCTGCGCTCCGTCGCAATCTGGATCAAGTCGGGAGCAGTCGATGCACAGTCTTCGAGCAGCTTCTTCATCTCTGACGCCAAGGACTCATGCCAGTCGGAGGATATCTGGCATGGTCGCTTTGAGATGAGGTACCGGGCCGAGGACAGGGTGTATGCTCCTCAATGCATGCAACCATTCGGGAAGGAAATCTTCTCTCTGGGAAAAAGCCGAGCTTTTCTGCATGAGCTTGAACAACGCGACGACGAGGGTCAGTCGATGGCCAATATCTCGCCAATGTTACCAGACTTTGCTCCACTATTCGAAGAATGCCAATCACAGTCATTGATGCTGTTCCCTCAACTACTTGAGCATGTCTTGAAGTCCTGGATAATGCACATGGCGACTGACTGCACGCCGCTACTACGATCCCGGTTACATCAGGATTACAGACTGCTTCAGACATTCCGGAGTCTTCCCCTGGTGTACTTTTCCGCTGATGGCGCTCGATTCCAAGACTTCGCACATGTCCTATTCCATCGCGTGAGGCGTAATCAACGCTCCTGGGCAGACACTTTTATCTTGACAGAGTCAGCACACCACACCATTGGTAGTTCGCCCGGCGTCTTTGCGGAGCACATGCATATTACGATCGCCGAGGACGCCCTCAAGCGATGTACGACGAGTAGCGTCCTGCAGAAGCTCTCATCAGTGGGCATGGCTTATACAGTGGCATGGCCAATCCAGAACGTGACTAGGTCCGCGACTTCTGCTGTACACTCCAGAGTGTTCACACTATTGCTGCAGATCAGCTATGCGAGCAGTATTCTGCAGTCCGCCTTCTTCGAGCTGCGCGGCGACGAACCGGCTTCGGCTGCGCTCGTAGCAGTGAGGCAACGACTTCTTTGCTTCAACAACATTCTGCATGACCATATCACAACGACAGCCGCGGTAATACACAATGACATGCTGGCACGGATGGAGAATGCTTCTGATATCGAGTCGATGGTGGCTATTTGGGCGGCCTACGAGAAGAGGTTGCAAACAGGCTTGCTCTTGACCTCGAGCATGGCACCTATACGAGATGTCATTGTTGACATTCTCGCCATGAGTGAGCTTCTTTCGGCACGACAGACTACGGATCTGCACGATCAACTCGAGAAGGGTCTGCCATTCCTTGTCTCTGGCTTGCGCGCTCTCAGTCGTGCTAGTGGTGAACCAGCGTTGGAAGTTCTGGCTGAGAGACTGGACTGGATGACAAACTCATGAAGCATTTCACATTTCTTCTCAAATCACAATACCTCCTTCCATGGTCGACTTGGAGCTTCTGTCGCTCTTTATCACGCTCCTGTAGAGCTACTGACTCGAGAGACCCAACGGGAATGCGCTTATGATGAAGGTAAGCTACCGTCGCCGGCTATACAAAAAGACCGCTTGGACGAATCTTTGCCTCCGTGGCTCGCCTGAATCTCTTCTCGATACTGTCCCACGCGTCACGAAGCCTAGTCCTCGAAAACGAATTGGTACTGCTTAAACATCTCGACCGTCTTCTCCTCCGCCCGACGTGATCATCGATGAGCTGCGCAGTTCGTAGCAGGATATCCGCTGTCCCGATGAACGATGATACCCTAGGCGTGCTACGCGCGAGGCGTATTGCAGCAGTACGGTGGTGGCCGAATCATGAGTCAGCTTCGCTTCTTTGCACTCTCAAGCGTATTACCTACACATTCGTCATCGGCCATTTCTTCACCATCTCCTTAGCCGCCGTCACCTTACCTTCCCTCTCATCCTCAAAGACGAGATCAAACTTCAACTTCGTGCTATTCTTGCTAGCAACCCGCAAGCTCGGACCTGGGAAAATGCTGAATGTACTCTATCGCGAGTGTGAAATTCCAAACGACTATGGCCTTCTGGCATGTTGTCTGGAACACGTGCTCGTCACGATGACCGCCCCAATCCATGTGCCACTCATGCCCAGCGGTTATGGGGCTTGGGACAGGTCGGTCCCTTCTTTGCAGTAGACTCTCCGGGCCCTCGAGTTTCCTGCTGCATGCCTGTCGAATTATCTATGAATCTCCAGCTTCGAGTTCATGCTGTTGGCTGTAACTGCACCTGCGTCGGGCGAAGTCCTCGATCACCAATTTGCTGGTGGCTTTCGAGTCTTGCGATCATCCCGCGGCTTTATCTCGGAGCGGCGGCGAAATACGACCTTCCAGTCCTTATCTGCCATCTTGGTGGATGGTGGTGCCGTATCTGTAATAAGTCTTGTTGACGAGGGTGGATTGGCGAAATTGGAGTGTATTCTGATTCTCGGTGGGTGAAGGAAACAAGAACATGGGGAAAAATTGCTCGGTAGCTTCTTAAGCCGCATTGCGGTCAATGCGATCGAAATTCGCCGTCGAAGCGGGAAAGTGAATGGATTCGGATGCACATGCCCAATGTCTGAGACAACACAATTTCACCGGAAAATGTATACTGAAGCAGAAAGAAGGTGTAAGCACGATCGTGAGGAGGCAGAGTGCCAAGCACTCTACCTATCTGCTTTTCAAGCACGCCACAAAGATTTCCATCGATGCAGTCAACGAGCCTCTATCATTGACAGATTGAATGGATACGATCATTTTCAAAGCAGACTTGATTCGGTCTTCCTTCAAATAATTAAGCGCAAAATTTTGCTTTGAGGTACCATGAGAAGTCGACCTGACATGTGCACTCAACTCCTTCTTGCTCTTTACCTCGTCTCTCTCAATCATTCACCACTCTCCTTCCTCGTCGCCGCAACAAATCTCCACTCTCATGACCCTTGTTACCAGTAGGGCTCAGCGTCATATTCGTCGTAGTATCGATCATCATCATCATCCTCAGAATCAGTGTAGTCGTCCGAGTCCTCATCCGGATCGTACTCTTCCTCAGAATCCCAATCATCTTGGGAGTCGTACTCGTTCTCCGTCTCCTCGTCGCTTGAAAGATAGTCCACTCCCTCGTCAGACTCCGAGTCGTCGTCGTCGTCGATCTCGTTCCTCGGAGGCGGTACTCCCCAAACCCGTTCCGGATAGAGATCTGGTCGTTCCCACATAGGAGGTGGGTTACCGGCATTGTAGTTGGCTCTTGGCATGGTGATTGTTCAGGAGTCGTTTGAGTGAGAAGTAGTGTTCTCGGAGGACTGGAGTCGAGAGGTACCTTTGGCTATGTGTCAGAGTTGTGTTCGGGGGCTGGAGTGGACAGGCGCTTAGGTTCTTGATGGGTTTTAATAGAGAAAGTGGTTGATTATGCAGCCAGCGCTAGATGTTGAGATTGGATTTGATTTTGAGGAGGTGAAAGTGGGCTTTGAATTTGTCGATGTGTCGAGAAGCGAAAATTGGATAACGAGACCAGCTCGATTGTGTGAAGGTATGTATGTATTGGAATTGGATGCTGTTGCTGATATATGGAAAATTTGATTGTCGTTCCACAACCGTTCTTCTTATATAGCTGGTCCTCATGCTTCATGCCAAGGTCCGTTCGATACGCTCGTGGATCAGGATGCGAGAACGATCTCAGCCTCTCACAATCAGACGTGCGGCAGAGTGAGACACTCGAGTGGCCATCAGCACATATTGCGGCCGACGTAGTGGAAGGGCTCTGCTGTCGTCCCATGGAGGCGGAAATGTCTGGAACAATGTCTCGGCGACAAGCAAGTTCATTAGACGGATACGCGTCCTGTCCAAAAGTAGGGGCAGAAGTGATTGGTCATGCGCGAGTGCAGTGCGGTAGACTTGAATGCCATTGTGAATGTAGTGTGTAGATAGGCAGGCAGTCCTCCCGTAGAGCTTCCAATGAGGGGTCATGCTTTGGTTCCGAATCTTCATCCTGGTGAGAGATCTCAGTGTAAGAGTCAAAGAAGCAGTACAACCACGTCTCAGATGATGTCCATGCAATGGGTGGTGACCAGTATGTACAGTCGTGGTGGGGAGATGAGTTTCGCAGAATACCACATCGTGATGTGCTTTCCCCTATTCCGAATTCGTATGAAGCTCGGTGCGCTATCGTCCAATCTTGTCAGCGTAGCAACTTGCAAGACCCGATGACTGTAGATTCAGCCCAATACGCCAGGGGCCTTGCTTCCCTTGTCGCATGCTCAGCGGCAGGGACATCACTTAAGAACATGCGTCAGCTCTGTCAATACGAACGAGGGAACGAAATTGTCGGGCATGAGAGACCCAAGGTGCCTCGCTCAATGTACCGGCATCTGGCATGTACGCATTGAGGCTACGAAAATCGTAAGCGTGGCATTTGTGGCGCCTCCTGTGTGGACAGAATGATGCAACCATATTATGAGGAGGCTGTGTGGGCTTAGGCTGGAATCGTTGCGATGTCAGCAGATGGCTCGACTTTGTGTCGAAGTCGTCTCAAACATGCTCTGTTGACGAACGATCATCTTCTCATCTCATAGCCTCCGCAGCCGGAATAGTCCCCCTCTCCCGCAGCGCCTCGACCTGTAACTCCCTTAGATGCGGAATCGCCGTCATCGCTCCCGGTCTCTCTACCGTCTTCGACGCCGCCAGAGTCGCAAATTCCAATGCAGCCGCATAATCGAAGTCCTCTAGAGGATTCTTCGCCCGTTGTACCGCATAACCACCCACGAACGTATCACCCGCCGCAGTTGTGTCAACGACATTAGCTTCAAAAGCAGCCATGTTCCCGTCCTTACCGGAAGCAGTGGCGTAAACGAGACCCTTCTCGCCCAGGGTGATAATGACCGCGTCCCGAACGCCGAGGGAGAGGAAGTGCTTGGCTAGAGTGAGGAGGGAGTTGGTGCTTTGATCTGCGGGTTGATGGGAGGATCCGGCGAGGATACTCGACTCGGTCTCGTTGAGAATTAGGGTATCGATGTTCTTGTATGAAGACTCTGGGAGTGGGACTGCGGGTGCCGGGTTCAGAATTACGCGCTTTCCAGCTTCACGGGCGAGTTGCATGTTGTGTAGAACGACTTGGAGCGGGAGCTCGAGTTGGAAGACGAAAATTTGGCCTTCGGAGATAAGATCCCAGCTAGGGTCTTGGTTGGATGGGAAGGCAAAATTGGCGTTGGCGACGAACATGATGCGGTTTTCGCCTAGGGGGTTTGGATCAGCATTGAATTGTACTGATCTAGGAGACGGGATAGCACACCGGTCTCTTCTTCAACGATGATATTCGTCACTCCAGTCTTGCCACCTTTGAGCTTCCTCACGCCACTCGCGTCGATACCTTCCTTCCCTAATGCTTCAAAGTAGTCATTGCCGAAATTGTCGTCGCCGACTTGGCCAACCATGTGGACGTCCACATCTTCTCCAGCAAGTCGAGCAGCAGCTTGAGACCTCCATGTCAGTGCCATCATAAGCCAGCCTTGGTGTATCGATGCTCTTACCTACTGCTTGATTTGCGCCTTTGCCGCCGAAACCGGTATCATATGAGATGGCCGAGAGCGTCTCTCCAGCAGCCGGTATCCGCGATGTACGAGTGATGAAGTCGATGTTTAGCGAGCCGATGACTGAGACAATTTTGTTTGTACTGGCCATGTTGACGCGCACGGGTAGGATCAGAACATAAAGTTCGTGGAAGCGTCAAGTGAATCTTCGCGCTTCCCAAAGGTCGCAACTGACGTCACTCATGGGTTGATGTTCGGCATGCATGTACTTATCAGGAGATGCATGTTCACAGGGTATTGCGATCTAAGTTACAGTGCTGATGATCATATATGACGCCTGAGCGCCTCGCTGGCTCCAGTCTTCACCCATCGCTTAGTCAAGTCCTATCCACTCGCCTTCACCATCATCATCCATCTCTTCATCTTCCTCGGCTCCGCCGTTGGTGATCGCCTTCAGCTGCACCGCTGGACCAGAGTCACGTCTTGGCTGTGCGAGCAAGTAGTCAATCGTGTGCTCATTCTGACCTGCAACCTTCACGATCTCTCCTTGAGTCCTCGCGATAGCTCGCTGCACCATGCGCACAACCTCTGCGTAGTCACCCTGCCGCTCCTTGAGAACTCTGCCGTGTTCACTGAGAAGGCTTTCGAGCCATAGCAAGTTCAACTCAAGATGTGGACTTGAATCTGACTCTTTCGCTACAAATCGGAGAAGCCGCTCGAGGTACACTTGCGGCAGATCTCTGACGACCAGACCTATGTCAGAGATGGCCACAGACCGATAAACTTGTCGGATAAGCTTTTGATCGCTTAGCCTGAAGGCCATGACCAGAGCTTTCAGCCAATCGCGTCGTCGTAGTGTCTCTAGAGTGCTTTCCGGTGTCACGTCAAGGTCAAGGTCGAACGGATCGAAGACAGCGCCTGCATCTAGGGAGTACAACAAAAGACCTTCCGTACTTGCAGCACAGAATGCTCGCCCCGTAGGAGAGAAGGCGATACCTGGCACGCGGACTTCAGGATTGGTCTTGCGTTGTGCAGCATCACCTCGCTTGGCGCCAGGAAGGCTCTTGTCCATCCGATCTTCCAGGTCCGAGGCTTCACCTTGCTCATCAAGCAGCGCTTGAGGACCAGCTTCCGTGAGGTTGCGTGAGTTGAGGAACTCTTGGGTACCTTCAAGACTCAAATTCACGCTCACTGTAAACTTCCGCAGCAGCACACCAGTCTCCACAGCATACAGGCAGATGTATTTGCTGTTACCTCCTGCAATCAGCACTGTCCCATCCGCGCTGTAAGCGATCGTGCCAAAGCTTTTCGTTCCGGCGACATTGGCAGCAGTCCTTCGATCCGTTGCTTTGCGGCCACCACTCACATCCCTGCGTCCATCAAGCCCGGCGTCTTGGGTTGCCTCGTTGAGATTCCAGAAAGTGAGCTGGCCGTCGAGTGTAGACACTGCAACTTGTCGTCCGGTTGGCCTGACAGTGACAGCCAAGACATCTGCTTGAAGTTGCAGCGGCTCAGATGTCTGCGTCCGGCCGAAGACTGACCAAATCCTGACAGTGCGATCCCAACTTCCAGAGACAAGAGTGCCGCCATTCGGGGCGAATGACAAGCTTGAGACCGGACCTTCGTGACCATTCAGCTGATCAAGAAGCTGTCCTGTCTGTACACTCCAGAGATGGATATCAAAGTCATCGAGCGAGCCAGCCGCGACAACTTCACCGCTGGGGTCGACTGCGATAGAGCTGAAGCTTAATCTCTTGGGTGCTGTGAAAGTCCGGAAGCATCGATATCTGATCAGATCGAAAGCTCTTACACTACCGTCAAGCGAAGCTGTGAAGAGCACATTGCCACGTTTCGCGAATTCGCAAGCAGTGACACCAGATGTGTGCTCGGTAAACGTGACAATGCAGAATCCAGACGCCGTGTCCCAAACTTTCAGCTTTCCATCATCAGCGCAAGTGATGATCTTGTCACCGGATGGCGAATATGTGAGCGCATTCATGCTGTCAAAGTGTCCTTGCTGCTTCAGTATGTAGGATTCGCTCTGCCACTCCCACACAAGAAGCTGTCCCAGGGCCGACGAGCCAAACGCCAGCCATAGTCCACTAGGATCGATCGAGACAGTGTCGACATCTGTTGCTGATATTGACAGTTTGTGAATCTCAGAAAAGCTGGGTAGTTCGTGCAGCATGAAAAGACCATTGGAGAAGCCTGTCACTAGCAGATTTGATGAAGGGTGAAAAGCGGCGGTCGTCAGATGAGCCTGGTCTTGGAAGAAGTAGTGTCGTTCGTGAATTCGCCACCGCTCGTCTTCCTCGCGGATGTCGTCGGGGTCTGCATCCGGTGAGGGCAGATATTGCCACTGGAAGAGCGCGCCATCTTTCGACACGGTATATATAGTCTCTTGGTCTTTGCTGAACCATGCAGCATGCACAGCCGTTCTGTGGCCCGCAAGTACAGTGGGAGTGAAGCCTTCCTCTGGGTTGAGACTCCATATACGTGCTGTTAGATCCTTGCTCGCCGTCAAAAAGAACCGCGAGTCGCTACTCCACTCAATGCTCTGCACCGCGTCATGGTGGCCAGCATACTGTCTGTAACGAATGAAAGGAGCAAACTCCAGTCCGTCGCCTTGATCGCCGTCTGCAGTCTCGGTAACTCCTGGAGTCGACGGCGTCTTCCATACTTCAATCTTCCTCCCTAAGCCAACAGCAAAGTGTTTGCCGCTTGGAGAAAAAGCCAACGCCGAGACTGAACTCTTCAAAGAGAAATGGTACAGCACTATCTTTCGCTGAAAGTGCGATAGGATGGCATAGCCCTGCTCATCGATGGTCAAAAGTAGTTGGCCTTTAGGATGGAGAGCTATCCGTGATATGTTCAAGCGATGTGAGAAAGGCAGAGTGTGTGATTTGTTGTTCTTCAGGTCGAATACACTGACTCGGTTGCCGACCGGAGACAGGAGAGTGTTGCCATCGTTGGTGTAGACGAGGTTGCCTTTTCTGTAGACTGTGCCCAGCAGATTGGAGAACTGCGAATCTTGTCAATGTCAGTCCGATTGAGCTGGTTTGAGGTCGCTAGAGCTGGAGATAAAAAGCAAGAACCATTATTGAATCAAGGGAGCAGCGGCACACTCAGTGCAGGCTACTCCAGATGGCGTAGACATTGCAGAGGCCCCTCGCTGTCTGACATCAACAGAATGATGCGCGATCCGCCTGACACCGCCTAGAGCTTGCGCGCATAACGGGAGTGGTGTGCGCTTGGTCCTGTCGCGCCAGGGTGCTCCTCAGAACTCGACACAAGCCAACCTGCTGCATCGATCCGGGCGCCAATATCCACTGGTGTCGCTTTCTAGAGCCGCTGGCCGCTTGTGTCTGCAGCCCCAAGCGTGACGTGTGCGATGAGCTCGACGTACCTTGAATTCTGTTTTCATGGCTCCGTAGTGACGGACAATTGCCGCTCTCGCTTCGACATACGAGCGACACAGACAGCGGTATGTAGTTGTTGGCTTAGACGATGTACAAAAATTCGAGTTGGATGTGGCTGCTTCCCCGGAGAAACTAGTTGCGCTGCTGGAAGACTGCCGATTGGGCATTGACGATGCACGGGCTCCGCCTCAACCCTGCAGCCATTTCGGGCAGGGGTCAATTCGTTGCTTCCCTGGACAGGAGACACCTTCCCAAGATTCATCAATTGCACCTGCTGCCACTGCATTGACCGAACAGGCGTAAACAGCGCGTCGCAAAGCCATACAACCGCCCAACATCAACCGTCTTTGCTACTAATTGACGTCGCGAAACGGTAAGTCCAGACAGCACCCTACCGCGAAGCGATGCCGCGCAATGCAAACCAATTGACTGACATTTCATCCACGTAGCACCACCCTCTCCACTTCAACAACCACCTCTACGCCGCCGAAATGGCCGAGTCGCCTTCGCCAATTGGCATTGCCAATGTACGTACCATATTACGATAGCATATGCAATGCCCCAAACTGACACGTCGTTTCTAGCTCCCCAACCAGCGCCACAAGATCGTAGCCAAGCGCGGTGCTGCCTTCACCATCATGGTCGCAGGCGAGTCCGGCCTGGGAAAGACGACATTCATCAACACCCTCTTCAGCACCACCATCAAGAACTACGCCGATCACCGCCGCCGCCATGCTAAGCAGGTGGACAAGACCGTCGAGATCGAGATCACCAAGGCCGAGCTGGAAGAGAAGTTCTTCAAGGTCCGCTTGACCGTCATCGACACACCCGGCTTTGGAGACTACGTAAACAACAGAGACAGCTGGCAGCCCATCATCGAGTTCTTGGACGACCAGCACGAGAGCTACATGCTTCAAGAGCAGCAGCCAAAGAGAACGGAGAAGATTGATTTGAGAGTACACGCATGCCTGTACTTCATTCGCCCAACTGGACACACACTCAAGCCATTGGACATCGAGGTCATGAAGCGCCTGTGCACTCGTGTCAACCTGATTCCAGTCGTTGCAAAGGCAGACACACTCTCGCCCGCAGATCTGGCCAAGTTCAAGCACCGCGTGAGTTTCCATCCCCACAATATTTGCATGTGCTGTGCTGCTGACACCGCTTTGCGCAGATCCGCAACGTCATTGAAGCTCAAGGCATCAAGATCTACACCCCACCACTCGAGGAGGACGACGAGGCCGGCCTGCAGCACGCTCGTAGCTTGATCTCTGCCATGCCATTCTCTGTCATCGGATCCGAGCGAGATGTCAGCACACCGGACGGCCGCACCGTCAAGGGTCGCCAGTACGCCTGGGGCGTCGCGGAAGTTGAGAATGAAGAGCACTGCGATTTTAAGAAGCTGCGCGCCATTCTGATCCGCACACACATGCTGGACCTCATCCACACCACTGAAGAGAACCACTACGAGGCATACCGCGCACAGCAAATGGAGACGCGCAAGTTTGGCGAGGCACGCCCGCGTAAGCTGGACAACCCGAAGTTCAAGGAGGAAGAAGAGCAGCTCAGAAAGCGCTTCACCGAGCAGGTTAAGGTCGAGGAACAGCGCTTCAGACAATGGGAACAGAAGCTCATTTCTGAGCGTGATCGCCTGAACAAGGACCTCGAGCAATCCCATGCGGTTATTAAGCAGCTAGAAGCTGAGGTCGAGGGTCTTCAAGGAAGTATGTCGCGCACGGGTAGGCGTTAAAAGCAGCCTTGATGGCTCCTCAATGTCTCATGAAAGTCTGAGGCACCGTTGGGGCGATGCGGCTCCAAAGGATAGCATGCCATGCGGTATCAGTGGCCTTTTTGTGGGTTTTGCTTGCAGAGATACCTCAACTAATTCAATTTGTCAAGCGAAGGCGCGGCCGGTATCCTCAAATAGCAGTGTAATTACAGAACTTCAGTCCAGAATCTATCTTGCATGGCTTGGAAAGCCCTTGATGACTCGAGGCGACGGAGCAACCGTCGAATGGTTTCACCATATCAATACCTTGCAGCGAGGCCAGCAGCTTGCGCCATCTGCCCTCCAGCACCTCAGAACTGCGACGCACACTCGAGACGATCGCGTTCACCGATTGCAATCGCCACGATACCGCAGCACCGGATTCGACAGTCCAGGATCTATGCGTGTCGTTGCCATAGATCTATGTCACTGTGTCTTCACTGATCACCAGACGGAATGTGGGAAATGGCTCCTTGAATCCCTTCCTGCCTTCAGTGCTTGACTCCCTCCTTTTTTCTTTCTTTGATTCCGACACTTGAGCAGGTCAGGTTGAGGGGCAGCGATTCAGGCAGTCGCAACAGGGGCTCATCTTCGAGCAGATACTGTATGAGAGAGGTCGCGGAAGTGACCAAGGTTAGGTCGACTTACCGCGGCCAGCGGCGCATCGAGTCCGTGACATGCTGCCCTGTAGGTCTTGATGCCCTGGGCTTCGATGACCGTGTGCATCGTCAAAGTGGACAATCGAAGGGAGCAAGAGTCGTTCACATTCAGTAGACTCTCTCAGCTTCGCCACTTGTTCTTGGATCTTGACGTGAGAGGGAGACTAGAGGACCACCTTTGCATCTCACCTCGACAATATATCACAGTTCTTGTCGCCTGAGGCACCAAGAATTCCGCCCTGCCAAAACCCGCACCTCACTTCCACGTCTCTAACTCAACACCCGAAATGTGACACACCATGCCATCATCACCGCCCTTCCCAACAACTCCCCTAGCCCGTCTCACAGATCACAAAGGCCCCGTCCACGCCATCACATTCTCAGCCGGAACGGGTCAATACATCCTCACCGGCTGCCAGGACCGCCAAGTCCGGCTCTTCAACCCGATTACCAAAAGACTTATCCAGACATACTCCGCCCACGGCTATGAAGTTCTCGACTTGGCTGTAAGTGAAGATAACGCGCGCTTCGTCTCCGGTGGCGGGGACAAGACTGTTTTCTTGTGGGATGTGGCGACTGCGGTCACGACGAGACGGTTTGCGGGCCATGCGGGGAGGGTTAATGCTGTTGCTTTTGGGGGCGAGGAGGATGGGGTGGTTTTGAGTGGGAGTTTTGATGGGACGGTAAAGGTTTGGGATGCGAGGAGTAGGAGTGATAGGGCGATTATGACGTTGAGTGAGGCGAGGGATGCGGTTAGTTCGATTGCCATACACGGGCACGAAATCTTCGCTGGGTCGATTGATGGGCGAGTCAGAGTATACGATCTGGCTATGGGGCATGTTGATGCGGATGTTGTGGCGCCTGGGAAGGGGGTTACGAGTGTGGTGCCGACGAAGGCGGGGGACGGGTATCTAGTGAGCTCGCTGGACAGCTCGTTGAGGCTGATGGATCGGCCTACGGGCAAGTGCTTGCAGACTTTCCAAGACAAGGAGGGATTCAAGAACGAGACGTATAGGATGAGAAGTGCGTTGGCTGTGGGAGACGCGTATGCTTTCAGTGGGAGCGAGGGCGGGAGAGTGGTTGTGTGGGATGTGCTGACTGGAGATGCCATACATCGGCTGTGGCATAAGGAGCAGAGTGGTCTCGGAACTGGCGATGTCTTCAGTAAGAAAGATGTGGTCAGTGCCGTCGCTTGGAATCAGCTGAGGAAGCAATGGGCCAGTGCTGGAGGTGATGGGAGCGTCGTGATCTGGGGTATAGCAGAATGAAAGGTCAGGCTTTGCGACATCCCTCCGCCGGAAGACACGATGAGTTCATTGTTACTCTTGGCATCAGAAACACAGGAAGTGTGAGCATGCGATGCGGACATGTTCCTCAGCCGCCACGAACCATGACTAATCCTGAGGACACGGCAGACATAGCCGCTACATGGGCTCAATTTCTTCGTCACAAAGCTGCCGCTCTGTTGACAACAAACCTACCATACGGAACATGCAGGGACTGGACTTCTTGCCAAGCTCAACGCCAGTAGCTATAACAAGGCGAATCCTACGTGGATGTAGTTTCATCGGTGGTACGGATGGCTACCTCGAGATCCTGCGCTGATCAAAGACTACGAAAACTCCGACTTGAGTCGCTCGCCCAAGCCCAAGCATTCGCTGGCAAATGCAAACTCCTGGCTCTCCCGGCTGAACTTAGGAGTAACGTCTGGAAATGCATCGTAGACAACGAGGCGACGGCCAACATTTCATCCGAATCGGTGCTACGGGAACACCAGCCATCATGGCAGTGTGCAGGCAGATGAAGAACGAGATACAACCCATGTTTTGTGCCGAGATCACCTTCATCTACACAGATCATGGCCCGATTACCGCGTACGATAAGCATTCATCAATTTCCCGCTGGCTGCGCGGTATCAAAGACAAACATCTCGGCATGTATCACCTGAACTTTGCGCTTCAAGAATGCGTACTACGACACCGCGCCCGCTGGTGATCAGACTTACGCCGATCGCATGACCTGGGCACGGAGGGGAGGCTGCTCTGCGGTGAAGCATGACTTGGTCGTCAAGAGCGCTCCCATATAAAGATACTTAGTCGGTTTGCTGCATCTCAATAAAGATATTCAGTCGTTTTGCTACATCTCGATACTTAGTCAGACGGATTGACTCTACAATGTCATAGTCAATCCGTCAGCGGTTAAAGCTCATTACTGAGTCGTTGGTCCGAGGCATGATAATGCCGCGGTTCGTAAACTCCTCATCGACGCTTTGATGGCTTTACTTGGCACTTGAACCATTCACTGCCTCTGAGCTTGCGCATGCGGTTTCGGGAGAGGCTTAGACTCAACGTCGATGTCAAGCTACGACTCAATTCCGTCCTCAGAAGATCGATCTGAGCTTACTGCATACCAATTTTCGACGGGTGCGATGTTCTTTCCTTCCACCACAACGACACAACCACAACATCGGTATATATCGCAGACATTATCGGAAGCCAAGCTATCCGACTGTGCTTGAAGACCATATTGAGCTATCTCACAACACAGCCGACACAACGTATCGTTTCGAGATGGCCGACGACATGTCATGTCGGTTGCTGGCGCTCCCACCTGAGCTCCGCAACAACATCTGTGAATTCATGGCTTTGACATAGAAGACCGCCGATGATGCCATCGAGGTTGGCAAGACCGAAGCCGAATCTCCTGCCATTGTCTCAACATGCAAGCAGATGCGCGAGGAGATGCGTCTCATGTACTACCGCGACGACGTGCACCAGTACACTAATGGCGGCAAGGGGTCATCACCCCAGTCGAACGTTCCACTCACAAAGTCGTTACGCCGTCTTCACAACAACAATTCGAGCATTAAGCAGTTGGCTCTATGCTTCCAAGACCTGCCGATGGGCGAGCTGCCTACCTGAATGTATCTTCAGCATTGCGTGGTATCAGGCATGGATCGTTGGACGCGATCGAATGTACGAGAGATCAGAGGTCGCTCGCAAGGCAGCCGAGAGGATTCTCGAAATCATCCTGTCCGCTGAGGTGCCTATCAAAAGACCGGTCATCAAAGGCCCAGTGTTCTATTCCTGACAGCTTGGAATTCGAACGCTGGTGGGCGGGAGAAATACTCGACCACGCCGAGTCTGTCAAAAGCGAGACTACCATGATCGGCAACAATGACTACGTCTGGACGCCGTAAAGACAGCCAAAGACATGGTGAGGCGAGAGCCATAAAGCAACATGGGTGTACGCAAAGCGAGCTCAAGGTGGAAATGATTCGTGAGTGATGGACAGGTTGATAGATGATTGGCCTGGCTGGTTAGCTGCTACATGTTGACCAAGCTTGATTGCATTCGTAGTGGTTCTAACCAACGAAAGCTGACACGGTACGGAGGCATCGCGATGTATCGGTCCATTGATACTAAACGAATGCTCGACGGCGGGCGCGGTCCTGGTCTTCGCGATGTTCTCAGGGCAAGGGTCGTACATATAAGAATATTGGCGCTGCCTTGAGCCTTGCTTTCTACTACTTTCTCATCCTCCTCTCGATGTCTTTCAGCGTGCCTGTACCTCCTGTGAACAATGCCTTACGTTCATGCATTGTGGGCGCCAAGATTGTTCGTTGTGGTCTCGTCTACCTTTTACTCCCCACGATCGATCGCAATGTGTTGACCCTTGTGCAAGGTGAGAGTACACCGAAGCTTGATCAAGACACTGATGGGGCCCTAGACGCTACCAAAGGAGCAAAACGAATCAATCGCGATTCGGACTTCAATGAAGGAAGCATGCTTCAGAGCACATACTTGCTTCGTGGACTAACTGCTCGATATTAGGTTGGCAGTCTACATCAAGCGGCCTGGTCGATTTCTGCGCCACCATGCCAAGGAGGATCATTGAAGTGGCAGACTACCCATAGTATGTGTATCTTACCCGAAAATACATTGACATGTGATCACCAGTATCTCTGGCCCCGGCGGCCGTGACGCCTGCATATTGGCTCCCGATATAGCTTTTGCACCGTGAGACGCCGCCTACATGTATCCTAGACCTGCAGCATGGCCTTTGCAAGGTCGCGCCCGCCTCCATATAGACTTGCAAAATTTTCTTCGCCCCGTCTCCGTGTCGCCTGCACATGGACCTGCAACATAGCGTTCGCACAGACACGTCTCAGCATCTTCCCGTCGTAGGTTCTCGCACGCCAGCCAGCAGAGCCATCTTGCCCCCACCCTAACCAAATCCTTGCTGATCTTGATTGCATGTGCGCAAAACAACTGTTGCAAGGGAACCAATGCGGTTACGGTCAAAGTATCTCACAACCCGCTTGTCAGCCCCTGCATCAACGTACCGCCCACCAGTGCACCTGTGTGCTGCCGCCACGTACGTAGTTGAGATACGGAGGACTTCGTGGGCCAAGACTGCTCCGAAGGAGGTCCGAAGCGCGAAGCTATTCACGCTCGGTAGCTGATTCTGGAGTCCCATAGGATTCGACAGTTCTCGCTGGTCGAGCGGCAGTGCGGCGCATCTTGGCCTCAAGGTAAACTGTACAGCGCAGTGCCATGTATCGTGCGACATCCGATGCTGACAGTGTATTGGCCGCGATCTCAGGTGCAGACAGAGACTGTTCGAGTAGCGGCGACTGTTTTCGTCTTCTTGCTGCAGTGATGACTTTAGCGCCAGGAGCTTGGGCTCTCGTGTTTCTGAATGTTAGTAGCAAACTCCTTGCGATCAGGTTTGAAGCAACTCTCGGAGCTACTTCTGCAATATGAGTCCACTCTGCGCCACGAAGCTAAGGTGGATGTGCATCGTCATAGTGGTCTCTTCGAGATGTCTACGACCTGCGTACTGCCTACTGCTTTTGCTTCTTCCTCGCCCCTCCCTCCTCCTCATCTTCATCATCACTAATCTCCCTATAAATCGTCTCCGGTTGCGTCGTCTTCCACGCATTCGTAAACAGCGGATCATTCTTCGCCTTATCCGCATACTTCAACAGCGCCTCTCTAGGATCCTCATCTCTCAGACTACTCAGCGCAATATTCTCCTTGACATACTTCTCATCCGGATTACCCTTCGCGAAAGGCGTGACCTGCGGCACATGCGGTCGTCTCGGATCTCTGCTACGGCCAGAAGCTGTAAGACCGACTGTGGGATGGCGAGATGCGAAAGATGCAGTGCTGGGAACGGCCCCGCCGGGAGTAATAATGGCGTCGCCAGAGACGCCAAGGGACATGTCGGTGGTGAAGTTGGGATCGTCGTCGATGTGGCGGCGTTTTGGGGCACGGGACATGACGGTCTTGGCGCCGTTATGGGATGTGTTCGGATTGTAGAGGATGTGAGTCTCTGCGTTGGCGGAGCCAGTGATGATTTGGTTGAGTTTGGGGTGCCAGTTGACGGTGATGAGGGGCGAGCCGGGAGTCACAGGAGCTACAAGTTCTGGTCGGAGGGTGGCTGGGTTGAGGATGTGAAGATGGCCTGTTTCCGAGCCGGTGATGACATTGGCGGAGTTGGGCGAAAATTGAATATTTGTCGTTGGGTACTGTGTGGAAATGGATGGGTGCGCAACTGTCGTGACCGGCGTCTTGAACTTGCGCGTGTCCCATAATTTGATGGTGTCGTCCCCACCTCTTGTGACTACCAGCCTGCCGTCTGCGCTGATGTCGAGACCACCAGTCCATGTATTGGGGGTGTGAGCATCTCTAACCTCAGCGGCAGGTCTGGTGTACGGCCCTTCACCACTCCACATGACCAGACTGCCATCATAAGCTGCAGCCACCAGAACATTGTTTCCTCCCTGTATAGGTGAGCCCCATACGACTGCTGTCATTCGCGTTCTCCCAGCCGAGCCAGCAGCTCTTGACTTGTGCACGATCACCTCTTTCTGCGACCGAGGGTTGTTCACGTCCCATATCCGCAGCGTGCTGTCCGTTCCTGCTGTCACGCACAGGTCGCGATCTGTAGGATGCCATGTTCCAGTCGTGACCTCTGATATGTGACCTTTCGTATTGTGCATGTCTCGTAGGTACATGTCACCTTTGACGAAGCTTGTGAGGATCTCTCCGTCTCTTGACATGATCTTGGCTTGCGGATGGGCTGTTGCGACAAGGACGTGATTCGCAGATAGTGGATTGAAGACGACCTGATGTACCGGGTGACTTTCAACGTTCGCTGAACTCTTCGACTCGTTCGGGTCGACCGACTTGAAGGCGCGTATTGTGGTAGGTGTCATGGAGGCGAAATCGTGAAACTTGAGGGTACAGTCCATAGAGCCAGTGATCAGTCTTGCGCCAGACGGATCCAGTGTCGCTGCTGATATGGCTCGCTCATGCGTTTTTATGATCATTTCATGCGATACTGGGAATTCATCTTCGTCGTCCGAATCATCATCGTCGTCGTCGTCGTCGTCGTCGTCGTCGTCCTTGTCCGAGCCCTTCTCTCGATCCTCATCCTTCGCACCGCCATTTGCAGGATTTGGCTCATTTCTCGCAGCAGGCCTCTTACTCAGGTCGATCTGCTTCTGTATGTTCGCCTCTCGCGACTGCTTTCCGAAGCTTGCTGTACCCAAGAACTTCTGTAGCTCATCATCCTGCTCGATCTCGACATCTTCCTCGTGATCGGCCATTCTCTGCAAAGACTGCGCTCGAGCTAGATAGCAGTAGACGTCGTGCTAGAGAGCAAAGCTGAAGCGCAAAGAGAGGTCGCACTTACGAGCTCAGTGTCTACAGGTTGTGCTTCTCGAGTGTGAAAATGGTGAAGTTGATGTTGTAGGAAAGAGCTCTAAAGCTCGAGCAAGATTTTGTGTCTCGCGGCTGGCTGACTTGCGCAGATGCGCTACAATTGCGGCATCGACTGTTCCACCGTATGTCTATTTTTGAATACATTGCAGCAATGAAAGCCTCTGAGACCCCTACGACATATGTACAGACTCACGGTTGCATCGATTTGAAGTGGTGCTCACATCTCCAGATCGCGCATCGGCCATCTCCGCCTCCCACCTTCCATCACAAGCTTCACCTCCGTGACTGCTTGACACACCCAGTCGACCACATGGCGAACAAGATTCACGAAGTATCGCCGCCAGATGCGTAGGCACTCCGCACCTGCATCATCTCCATCGTCACTCTCAAGACTCCGATGGAAGTCTTACATCACTTCGCATCCCTCTACCACTCCTTCTCGCACCTCAAACACACCTTCGGCGACGCCCACGACGAGATGCAGTCTTCAGTGTTTGAGCGGGTACGTACATACATGCATATGACTTGATGCGTTGCATGTCAATGTTCAGCTTGATCGACAGTCGAGCAGCATGGCCCACAGCGAAGAACATTCCACTAATACTACTCCAGGCAATCGAGACTGTCGAATTCCTTCGCCTCAAACTCCCAGAGAATCTAGCAAAACCACGCATCGCCATTGTCTGCGGCAGCGGTTTGGGCGGCCTGGCACAGACAGTCAACGAGGGCACAGAGGAGTGGGCGTATAAGGATGTGCCGAACTTTCCTCTGAGTACGGGTATGCTCATTCTCATCAATCTGGTCTACTACTTCTGCTGACAACATATCCCAGTGGCCGGCCACGAGGGCAAACTCATCTTTGGCACTATCGGTCCCAGAAAGACCCCCGTCCTCCTCCTTGTAGGCCGCGCCCATTTCTATGAAGGTCACAGTATGGAAGCCGCTACTTTCGCTACGAGAGTCTGTAAACTTCTTGGGGTAGAGACGATGATCATGACCAATGCCGCTGGAGGTCTGAATCCGGACTACACTGTTGGTGACATTGTGTGCCTCAACGATCACCTCAATCTAGCTGGCTTGGTGGGCTTTCACCCTCTGCGAGGTCCTAACGAGGAAGAATTCGGCACAAGGTTCCCGCCGCTGAGTGACGCCTACGATATTTCGCTACGGCAGCTGGCGCATAAGTCGTGGAAGGATCTGAGGCAGCAGGATCCCAGTCAACGAAGAATGCACGAAGGCGTGTATGCTTTTGTCGCGGGACCATCGTACGAGACCAGAGCAGAATGCCGGATGCTGCAGAGTTTGGGCGCAGATGTAGTGGGTATGTCGACGGTGCCGGAGATTGTGGTGGCGAGGCATTCTGGTATGCGGGTGTTGGCTTTCAGCTTGGTTACGAACAAGTCGGTGCTGGAGCCGACAATGCGAGCAGATAATCCAGAACTGCAGGGCATGTCGAGAGAGGAGCTCGACAAGTATCTTGGGCAGGGAGCGGCGCACCATGAGGAGGTACTCGAAGCAGGTCGGCTTGCCGCGAAGGATATGCAAGGTCTGGTGTTGCGGATTGTGTCCGAGTTGTGAGGGGTTCCTTGACAACATCCATGACAGCATATCGATGCGGCGCATGAACGGCGTCAATAAATGGGCTTGCCTCAACCAGCAGAACCTTTCCTGACACCGCCCTTCCTCTTCGCTTTGAGATCTTTGTAGAAAGCCTTCTTGCCGGAGGTCGTCTTCTGCTGGTATTCGCCATACTTCCTCTTGAAGCGATGTGTCTCCTGCTCACCAGCCAGCACTTCCTCGACAAAGGTCCGCTTGCGCTTTTTGTTCTCAATACGACCGGTGAAGTACTCCGTCGGACCCTCAACGATTGTGCCCACCTGGCTATACTCTGGAGCCTGCATCTTGCCATTCTCTTTCTTGTAGTGCCGATGGGGGTCAAGCACACCACGCATTTTGATGAGTTGAAGATCGCGCTTGAGCTCTGGGGTGAGGTCGGTCTTGGGAAGGTCGAACCATTTGCCGCCGGCAGTGGCCTTCTTCTTCTGCACGCAATGTCAGTATTGGATCAACAAGTATCTCCGGTGACAAATGTGCATCGCATGTGGCGTCTCAGAGTAACTATGAATAAAAGCTTTCAAGTTGTGCAGAAAGGCAACCAAAACGGCGCCCGGAATCCGCTCAAGATTAGATATTGGGATTATTTTCATCCTTGGTGTATGTATGGGGAGACGTTGTTGACATACCTCAGCGGCGAGTTTCTTCGCAGTGACCGGATCTACGACCTTTCTAATGCCGTTTGCCTGCTTGCGCTGCTTGTCTTCCAACAGCCGCGCAGAGTCTATCTTGGCGACATCACCCTTGGTCTCAACGTATGGCTTCTCCAGTGGTCCTGCATCCAGCTTGGGGAATGTCAAATGCGGGCCCTTGTCCTTCTTGATTAGCTGTTGCCGCTTCGCCTTTTCCTTCATGCGTTGTGTGGCGCGAGCAAGGAGCACCTCGATCTGCTCGTCGGTCAGGTCATCATCGACCGTATCCTGGGCAGTGTGGAACGAGTCCACGGAAGAGGCTGCCATTTGTGCTGCATCGGCGTGTAGGTGAAGAGCGGAAGAAGGTTGGCAGGAGGATCACGAGAAAATGCTGAAGCTTCAAGCCAAGAGTTTCCCGACGTCGCGGAGCGGAACTGCGTCCGTATTTGTTGCAGGGGCCTTGGGCGAGGTGCGATAATGACCAGCTCGAACACCTTCAACAAGTTCACGGCAATGGGATTATTGAAAAGCCATTGGTAGCACGGATTTGATTTCGACGACGGCAAGCGTGTCGCGACGCTTCAGGGGAGACTATCGACTTTCGAACCGACCAATTGTACTTTCGCGCTGAGAACATAAAGATCAGTCGAGTCGCGTGTTGTAAGTGGCCGTTGCCGTCTCTCTTCACGAAAGAACACCTTCCAACTTTCTTGCGTCACCACCTTCATCCCGCAGCGCTTCCCCTTGCTTCGATCGCAGCAAGCGATTCCTCGATACCAGTATCATGCCTCCATTGATGACCTCCAACGTATCCTACGCAAAGCACACCCTACCATTTCCTATCTATTCCGCCGAATTCGACCCCTACAATCGCGGTTACCTACTTGTCGCTGGCGGAGGTGGGGAGAGCAAGACCGGTATTCCAAACCAAATCACGCTCCTCGATGTCAACAATCGCGCTGTCATCGAGACCGCTGCCGAAATCGACCTGTCGAGGGAGGAAGACTCGCCTCAGTCCATCGCCAGCTTGGCTACTAAGGATGGCCTTATCACATACGCGGGCATCAATTCGGCGCAGAGCGAGCAGGACCAGGGCAACAACGAGCATCTCCGAGCTGTAGAGATCAAATATCCTCCCATCAAGAGACAAAAGATCGATGCGTCCAGCAGTGATGAGAAAGCCTCAATTAAGAAGCTGGGTAAGGTAGCCATCTTCAACGCCGCTAAAGGTCCGCGACAGGAAAAGTACCAGCGCTTGACACGACTCTCGCCAGTATCTCGACGACAGGACGGTCGTCCGGCCCGCCGGATAGGCGCCATTGCATCCTCCTTGGGCAAGCAGAACGAAGTGGTTGTGTTCGATGCAACCGTCACCATACCGCAATCCGCCGACATTCTGACACGCATCGACCTACCCGAGAAGCAAGAGGCTGCAGATATAGATATTGCCAATACGGACGAAGACGAGTTCAGCGTGGCATACTGTGACGACTACGACATCTACGAGCAGACCTTCAAGTATGATTTTGCTAAGAAAAAAGTGGAGAAGCGGCCTAATGGCCCGCGACGTGTACATCAGATGCCGCATGGGGATAACTTCCAGAAAGCTGGTAGCCGATCGAAGTTGAGGTGCTTGAGATTCCTGAACTCGCAGAATCTGGTTGCAGTCGCGAATAAGCCAAGCAAGACTGGTGCCGAGCTGCGGATGTTCCACCTGTCAGTAGTCCCGAGAGCCCATGTGCGCCATCAATGGTTCAATCGCAGGCTTCTGCGCTGGAGCGATGTGGCGCGCTCACGCCAAATCTGAACGGGCTCTCCGTGCTGACTACGTTCTTGCTTCAGGTACCCCACCGGCCCAGCTCTTCATATGGGAGAAAAGCAGCTGCCATCTCGCATCAGACAGGCCAACAGCTTGGATGTCTGTGCTTTGGATGCTGACCAAAACGGCAATCAGCAATTCGTTATTGCTGTAGCGGGCCAAGACAACAGCATCGAGGTCTACACAGTCGATTATCAGGCTGCGACGAATACCTTTGCGTCCATTCGAGGCTTCCTAACCCTGCGAGATGTCCATAAGCAAGTCATCACTAAGGTTGTGTGGGCGCCGTTTCATTCACCTACACGCGCACATGAACAATCTGCCACGGGAAGCAACGGTGTGCCAGTGAGGAGGGAGCATCCCGGACCTCAATACGTTCGTCTCGCCTCTACAAGCATTGGCAACACTGTTGTGATAGACACTTTCCCGTTGCAACCTCTTGAGCCGAAGAAGGGCGATTCACGCTACGTTCTCAATCATCCGAACGACCGATACTTTTGGACAGGAGCATACGTCCTTGTTATCTCGGTAAGTCAAAAGAACTTCGAGGGGCGGCGCCATATCATGCGTCACGGAAACCTGTGGCGCTGTTGCGACTGTTTTACGATCACAGCTAACATTTCGCTCTAGGTCGTCGTCCTAATTACAGCATTCCTCTTCACAGCTTTCTCCTCCGGCTTCTCTGAGACCGACGTCGGACCGTTCAGCTTACTTCCACAAGGCGTCAAGGACTTTCTAGACATGCCCGCAGGTGCCGCATACAATCGCGCTGGCTACTCCAAAGTAACGCCCGACGTGCCAGCCACGACGGCGTACAACCTTCGCTCAGCGCTTGCCGAGCATCATGCGTCACCTGAGGACGCACAAGCCACCGCTGTTGTCATCCGCGACGTGCCAGAAGGTGACGGTCTTGAGGTTCATGTGCATCCGGAGAAGGACAAGTACCTCGAGAAGGATGTGAATGCTAAGCATTGGCATGAGCTTGAAGAGCATGAGAAGGCTTTCTGGAAGGAGAAGCTGATCAAAGCTGGACAGTGGGTGGAGGGCGAAGGTGAAAGTATTCTCAAAGGGGTCCTTTGGAGCACTTATGCCGGTCTTGTCGGTCAAGCTGGTCAAGCCGTGCTGAGGGAGCTGTGAGTGCGTTCTAGAATGGATTCATATGATAGATGAGGGGTCATATGAGGATGGAGCGATGCAATGTATTACGTAGTCTGGCCTGAAGTATGGATGCCCTCCTAGCGCATGGACCCCTATATGTCTTGGCCACGCATGCTGCAGCCTCGTCCTTTGCTGGCTTTTGCTGGGCCTGGCATCAATTGCACTGCACTTGCATTGCGAGCTTTTAATCTCCTCTCGACAAGATCATTCATCAATAATGCGGTTCTCGTAGTTCAGCACCCTAGCAGTACGTTATCTCTCAGAAATCACGGTCGTTGTGATGACACCGAGACGCAAAGGGAAAATCAAGGGCAAAAAGAATGATCATCTCCAATTTAGGTTCAATCCCGACGGAACGCATGTGGACAGCCGAAGCATGATATTCTTTCTCAGTCTCCTTGAGCAGCAAAAGCTCACGGTCATGTAACAGCGATACCGCCACATCAAAAGCAAAGAGAACAGGCGCCTCCGTCACAATGGTGTTACGAGGTACGACAGGTACTGGCACATCTCAAAGCGATAGTCCAATCTTGGTCGCCTTCTACGACTCGACTACACATTAGTAAGCCTCGACTTGAACCATCGTGGCGAAGACGCTCGTTGCAGTCCTAAGTAGGGAATGTGCATAAGCAGGGAAAGGTTCGCGCATGCTATAGCAGCCTGCCTTGTGAAATGTCTGATGTGAAAGCATGTTGTCCATCATAGAAGACGGTAGTCTCATTTGCTGTACTCCGCCGCTGGTGGCATGCCGATCAATCCTTGAAGAATGCAATTCCCCTTTCGATATTGCGTTTCAACCCCTCCAACACAGCCTCACGACTCTCCCACAGCACTTCAGCCGAATGCTCTCCCGATTCGGCGGCTTGATACAGCTTCGCGTACGATACATGAGGTGTGGTATCAACCACCAGTTCCGACTGCTCTGAAAGCATATTGAGCTTTAGCCAGTCGAGCTGATGGCACTTAGCGAGCAACAGCTTCAGGACAGTATTCCATGCGTCCTTGTCCGTGCTGGTCAAAAGCAAGTATTCGAGCCTCGCAACTTTCAACGTAATGCGGCAGCTGAACAGGACGGTATGCAAGTCTTCAGTGTCAACGTCCACCCCAAAAAGATCGATATCTCGTAGCGCGGCGAATTTGTTGGCATTCAGTGTCCACTTCATGAAGTGACTATAGCAGGTCTCGCGAAAGTCCAGGTCAATCCCGTTGTAGTGGCGAGAGCTGTGCCCGACACCTGACACTGAAAGAACCTCAAGGTGGTCGGCGTCTCGTAAGATCGGTCTGATGAGTTGCTGGCCACCAGCCCATGCGCGCTTGACTTGACTTTTAATGTCATCCTCATCAGACCAGAGGCAGAAAATCTTGAGGTTCTTGTGGAAGGAAGCTATTGTATCGTCATCGTGGAGGTAAGGCGTCTTATGAAGGGCACGTAGATTCCCCAGATGGAGCCCGGATAGCTTGCAGCCAGTATCTATGAACGTCCTAAAGATGCTGGCGACGTGGGCATGTTGTAGTGTTCCAGTATACCGCTGACGCTCATCCAGGTTCAGCGCAATGTCAGAACACTGGACTTCCTCCAGGTCATGGATGACTGAGACTAGCATGTCCCGATCAGGCTCGCGAACGCAATAGTGCTCGAATATATCCCGGCGTCTATACATCGAGTCCCGGAACTGCTGAGTCTCATGATCCAGCTCGAAGGACCGAATACTGTTAGGCTCCTTTCCACTTGCCACGGTTGAGATCTCATTCATGTCGCTGTTCTCCAACGGATCCAGGGTCAATGTCACTCTCGACATTCTCTTCGCCAGATAAGGCTTGGAGGTGATAGACTTTAGCTTGGCGAGACGTTCTGGGTCCAACAGGAAGCAGTGGATATCGCTCAGGTAGTCCCGGCAGAATGCATTCAAGTACGCGGCATCGAAAGTTTTGCAGACCAGTCGCAGACTTGCTGTCTCGATTCGTCCAAGGTCGCCGATGAGTTGGAGCAGTTCAACGGGGAGGCGCAGGATGTGGCATGACATGGTGGGCAAAGGCAGGGGATTAAATTGTGACGTCAAGAGACTAGAGGGTTTAATGAATGTGATTTCCAAAGACCAGAAGCTCGGAGATACATGAACAGGTGCGCATAATGGGTGCAAAGCAGTGTATGTGAGGTTCGATCGATATGAAGTTAGGAGTAACCAGTCTCAGACTACAGACAAACAAGACCTAGGCTGACTTCAGCAGTGGGAGTGGTCTGAATCTCTCATCGGCGACGCTGACGCGTCCGTCTCGCGACACAGAGACAGCAACATCCCTGCCATTCGCACAGCCTCGCATGTGCACTCGCTGTGGAGGCTCCCAAAACGCTACGGCAAGATCTGGATGCGTTAAGTGATTGTCGGGAGTAGAAGGTTTTCAATCGCAGTCGAATATGCCATTGCATGCCTGGCTGCAGAAGCAATTAACCTCGGGTCTTGACTGTAGCTCACAGAGTAGCGCCGTGTGGCACAGAGCATCATGGACACCGAACGCAACACATTGTTCCATGCACCATGAGATCCTGACCAAGAACAGAGCTCATCATGGGCAAAGGCGAAGACGCCGTCCAAGTTGACGTTAACATTTCCGATCTCAGGGCACGAGTCCAGAAAACAATCGACTTCTACAACGATGATCGCGACAAAGATGTACGACTGCTACTCTCGACCTCCGCGTTGATGGGTTGCTGACATGTTCAGGGGTTTGACTACCTCATAACCAGCGGCCTGAAAGTGGTGAGCGCCAGAGCCACAAACCCAGCCGAAGACAATGCAGAAGCACATGTAGTCCTCGAAATCGAGACCATCGGCCAGCTTTGCAACCCACTGGGAAACATGCATGGTGGCGCTACGGCTACGCTTGCAGATATGGCAACGACGTTCGCTCAGGCGGCTATCGCCAAGGATGGGTTCTGGGAGTTCGGCGGCGTGTCTAGGACGCTGAGCGTAACTTACCTCAAGCCAATCGTGCAAGACACGGTTGTCGTTATTGAGTGCCGTGTGCGAAGTGTTGGAAAAAGATCGAGTAGGTGATCACATGATTTGCGTTAGAGCTGCATAGAACACTGACAATATATTAAAGGTGTGCTCCAGTGTGTGATGAAGGATAAAGCCACAGGCAAGCTGCTAGCACTTGCTGAGCATGGGAAAGCAGCGTTGGCAAGCCAGGAAGGCCAGAAGCCTCGCATCAGCCAGCTGTGATGAGATTCTAGTACTCATTACTATACACGAATCCTGCGCTCAACAGCCGCAAACCTCTTTCGACTTCTTGGTCATTGTCAGCTGCTGGGAATTACGGTCAGTAGCAGCAAACAGTCCGAGAAGGTACACTACGCGCCTTCAACTTCGCTCCGGGCTTTCTCATCTCGTTAGGAATGGCTGGACCTGCTCAACGAGAGCTCGAAGGCGCCGATCAGCTTCCATCCCGGAAGCAAGCAGCACCTAACATCCACCACCGTCAAATCATCTGGCTAGTGATGAGCAGCGCTCAAGTCGACCCCAAGTTCTCCCCGCAGGACAAGCTATGTCACTACTAGATGGTTTCCTCAAGCGCATAGCGACGTGGCGATAAGTAACATCGGCATCTCTGGCGTATTCACCAGCGCGGGCGAAGCGTGGGAAATGGTCGATACCTTGACAATGGCAATTGCTCCTGTTGGAGCCAACCGACAGACATTCTTGTCTCAAGTTAAGCAGAGACGTGTGCCCGTGCTTGATTAGTGTGGGAATCAGAAGTACATCGCAGAGAATTGGCCGATATCAGAATGCATATCAGTTCATTCGCGAGAGGAGTGTCATTGGAGATGACGAGGACATACTGCAAACTTGTTGATAGAAGAGCACAAGTTTCAAGGCCCCAAGACGACACAAGAGACTCGTGCCCAGATTACGAAGTGGGATGCTGACCCAGACAGTGGGTTTCGAGATGATGGCGGAAATGGCGAAGGCGGTGGGAAGGCCGGGGCGGCAGTTACGATCTTGACGACGCAGCCGTCCAAGCAAATGCAGCCGCTGATCCATTTTGAGACTATCTGTCCACTCGTGTAGTGCCAAACTTGGCTAGCAGCTGCGGCCTTATGTTGAGCTTCTCTCTTTTCGCCACATGGCCCGATCATAGTCGCAAGAAGTGGCAAGCTTTCGCCTCGGACGCAAACGTTTCGCCTTTCTGCGAGCTTTCGGCATGACGCGTAGTACGTCCCGTCATCCTTGCTCGATGCCGTTGCGGGACGCCAGCTAATAGCCGGAGATCCATCGAGCAAGTGAAGGGCATGATGGACTTGTACAGCAAACCGATCTCATGCCGTCGAGCCTTGGGACAGACCTGATGATACCTCTTGAGCTTGTCTGACAATGCCTTTTGCGTCGCCTTGCTGACTTTCCGAGAGATATCGCCAGTCCAGACCAACGACTTCTTCGATGACTGCGAGCTTTCTCTCGTGAAGTGCAGCTCAATGTGAGCAGACCACGCGGAATGCTGACTCCCGATAGAGTTTGCTTTGACACGGAACGAAACCTTGCGGATCAGTCCTGTCACTTCTTCGCCGATGCGGAGCTCCCAGTTTCTGATATGATGACCTATGGTGAAGTCGTAAGGGTCCTCGAAATGAAATTCGTGCGTCGAGTAGAAGAGGGCGAGGGCGCCGCTTTGCGTCAGGCGTCAGGCACGAAGGAGGCCTGGTTGATGGATAGAGTCATGAGATTCGGCGGTGCGGTGGTAGATCCGGTTCCGTAGCTCGGCTGGGAGTTCGAGCAGCCGGCGAGGTCGTTGAGGTGTTGCAGCCTCCATCGCGCGCGAGGGCTGTGATATGGTTTAGCCTGATCTAGCCAGCGTGCACGCCGCAACTGCCTCGTCCTCTGCGTATCGCGATGTTGAGCAGATGGAGGCGCTCGCTCTAAGCCAATGTTTTGGCTTCATACAATCTCATCCGCTGGCAGTTTTATACTTCTGCGAAGCAAGCGAATCGCTGGAGCCCGGCAACAGATGTTGCGATGTGCCTCTCGTTCACTTTCCCTTCGGTATAGCACCACCTCCAACAGCACCCGTACCCGCAGCTTTCACATCCTTCACTGCAACAGCCTTCTTCATGCCGAACATGCCTCTCAGCCTCCTCGTAATCGGCAGAACAGTCCACCTTGCAAACCACGGCGTAGCCCAGACACTGCCGATCAACCTCAATGGCAACAGCGCTTTCGTGATCGCATATGCCGTCGCCAACTCCACGACAATCCTCGTTCCCGACTCTCCTCTCCCGAAGTACCGTCCACTTCTCTCCTCATCGCTAATCCATCCCTTCTTTCTCATCCATTTCCCGAACTTCTCAGTCCCATCGCTAACCCATTTGCCCTCGCTGATGTAGGGAGGGAGCCAGTTGTAGTAGTGAAAGGCGCCAGCGAGGCCGAAGAGAGGGATGATTGCGGTGAGTTCGTGCAGGATGAGGAAGGCCGAGATGTGGGAGAGAGGTGCGGTGCGAAGAGGTGTGATGTAGCGGCGGAGGAAGCGTGGGAGGCGGGATTCGATGCGGGCGATGCGGGAGGTGGACTGTGAGGCTTCGGTTGAGGAAGATCGAAACGGTCTAAGAAGAGTCTGACTTTGGAGACTCCGGCCAGTAGAGATGCTCTGCCGGAGTATGTTGAGCATCATTGGGTTGTATTGCAATGGTTTGGAAAGTTGAAGGTTGAGGCTTCGAGATCTGAGGTCAACTAGGGAATTGACAACCGTTTGGTATGCCGTAGTCCCTAAGCATGAAGAGACTGAACGCGACATACTTGGCCCTTTTCTGGATATCACATCATCACTCGTCGTCGACCGAATGGCTCTACTACCACCACAGTACATAAGCTGTTACTGGTCAAGCAGCACCGCCTTGGCGCGGTCGGAACGCCGATGGCAATGACAAATGCGGTACGAAAGAAACATCCGAGAAATCATATATGGACCGTGATTCACGCATTGCACTCGAGTCATGCCTAGCGGTCGTGAAGCCTGGCACTACCGTCCACCCAGAAGCTTGAAACTCATCACCATGCAGCAAGACGTCTTCACGTCTGGACTCAAAGGATCGGCCCATCTGCGGATTCGCATTGAACAGTCCCTCCGGATCCATCTGCTTCTCCTGGGGTGTTTCTCCTTCCCGATTTGCTATGGGATGTTGAGATCAAAAACCCGTGTCCTTGATTCGCCATGGTAAAGAGATGGGTCCGGCGGTGACGGTAGGGGGACTACGACTTCAATCCTGCTTCATGATCTTCTCCTGTCTTCTACATCTCGTGGACTCCACAAAGTCTCTCTGTCGAACAAGAGCATGCGGGCTCCCGCCTTCACCTGGAGCTCCGGTAGTGGAAGGCAGTGACCATGGCGAAGCTTTCAAACTTGACGTGGCCAAGTCCTCAAGACTCATTTTACCTGGCAATGATATAGCCCAGGGGTGATATTGCCTCTGGTGTGGATTGAAGATGGGCATCGGGCGCAAGAGAAGAATATGGCGCTAGCATTCGCGCCTTGTAGCTAGTTTTAGCTACTCAAACCAGGCGCCGCAACCGATATTGTACAAAGTCAAAATCGTCATATTCAGTGACGGGAGCCGTCTAACGGAGAACTACCAGGATAGATCGTCCATAGCCGAGGCGAAGAGAGTGCCGTGGCAGATGCGGCGTGCGGGCAATGGCGGAGCAGAGAATGGCGAGCACGATGACCCGGCCAATGCCGTCGCATTTGCTTCACGCTCCTGTTCTTGCTGCTCCTGCTGCACCTGCTCCTGCCGCTCGAGGAGCCTCGCCTCCCGCTTCTGGTGCCTGCCACTCGCATTCGAGCTCGTTGCTGCGAATAGCTGCTCCCCGTGCTCCTTCAGCGCCCTGGTGAGCCCGCCTGCGCGGAGAAGCTGCCGCTCGATAGCATTCAGCGTGAAGCTCCATGATCTGCCACCTACAGTCACGTGCAGACGTGCGGTATCGATGGCAATTTGCTCGTCGTGAGCAGCCGCTGCGAAAAAGTCGTCATCATCCAAGCAAATGGCCAGCATGCCAATGTTTGGCATGTTGCGAGCAAAGATGTACGCAGTCGATCTCGCGACCACGCATCGCACCCCCAGACCTAGGATGCAGTCAGCAGACAGTCTCACCACAGCAGCATGACTAGCCACGCCTCACCTTTCAATGCTCGTGGTGCTTCTTCGCGCGATGAGCCGCACCCGAACGCATGACCGGCCACGACCACTTGCTGGCCGTTGCGCACACTTTCGCGGAACGTCGGCACGCTAAGCTCCAGGCAATGCTCGCCAAGTATT
This sequence comes from Dothistroma pini CBS 116487, assembly GCA_002116355.1. Lineage (NCBI taxonomy): Eukaryota > Fungi > Ascomycota > Dothideomycetes > Mycosphaerellales > Mycosphaerellaceae > Dothistroma > Dothistroma pini. The sequence goes on along the minus strand of KZ108365.1, from coordinate 151,437 downwards.
TTGTCGCTCGGGTCTCCCAGACATGCTACTGCTGGTATGATCTACACGATGGATTAGCCTGTGCTTCGAGACTGGGCAACTCCTGAGCGTCTCCAAGGCCTCTGACTTACGGCATCCGTGTCCACAAAATCTCCCAGACGATAGACTCGACTCTTGATGATGCTGTGTTGTCCTTGTACGACAGCTCGGTGCTCGTCACCTTCCACCGGCGGCAAAAGCTTCATGCAATCATGCAGATCCGGTTCGACGAGCTTCACGGGCTTGACTGCTAAGCCCGACTGTAGCTTGTGCGCCGACACTCGCATGAGATGAGCTGTATACGCCACATGCGAGACGTCCGCTAGTAGATCGGAGGGATCGGTCAAGGTCATCGAGAAAGACGAAGCTGCCGCCACGGCGGCCGAGCAAAGGTGTCCGATTGCGCCTACTCCCACGAATCAGCCCGCTTTGTACTATCAGCACGTGGAACTTCATGTAGCACGTACCGAACCCCATTCGGTTTTTGAAATTCCTATTCTGCGTCGAGAGCCAAGTGGTACCTGCTGGTGCAACATCAGCTGAGATTCCGAGACACATGCTGCATCCTGGCGCGGGTCGCTCGTAGCCGCAGCGGTCAAATATCTCGAGGAGACCCAGCTGGCGAAGGTTGTGTACGATGGGCCGGCTACCAGGCACTACTATACGTCTTCCTGGTACGAGGCGAAGACCCCTGGACAGCCCTGCCTGGAGCACTAGGCCGGCAAGAATGAGGTCTTCTTCCGTAGTGGTGCATGCTCCGATGAAGATACCATCGAATCTTTTCCCCAGCTCACGTGTGATATCGCGAACGTCGTCCGGGTTTGGGTACAGCGCGATATACGACTGTACCTGGCTCAGATCGACCGTGACACGAGCGAAGTATGCTGCGTCCGAATCGGGAGCAAAGTATAACGAATTGGATTTGTAGAGGCGTGCTCGACGGCCCTGGACGTACGCGTGTACAATTGCATCCGGCTCGAATATCCCGGTGATGGCACCCAACTCCTGTTCAAGGTCAGAAGAACGCGCTACATGAAGAAGCTCCTTGTAGTCTTGTGCTCACCGTGCACATGTTGCATATGGCGAAGCGAGCATCACATGATAGCGCCGCCGCACCTGAACCGCCGAACTCAATGACTCGATCGGCTGCAACGGTGTTGCGCTTGAGTCGGTGCAATATGAAGAGGATGATATCTTTGCCACCGCTGTGACTTTCGTTAGCCCAAATGTCTGCCATTCACGTCGCTGACATGGCACTTACATGTACCACGGAGGCTCGCCTACGAAATCGACGCGCACTGATTCTGGTACGCGCAGCCATGTCTTACCCGTCGCCAAAGCCGTCATGACATCCGCGGCGCCCAGACCAATGGCGAGGGCGCTTACAGCGCCCGCCGAACACGTGTGCGAGTCGGATCCAAGCACTATCATGCCAGGCTCAGCTCTCTCCCGCACGAACTCAGTGTGAAGGATGGTATGCTAGAAAGCCAGTCAGCGTCGTTTTGGTCGGCCATTGAGGATGGAGGGTCGTCGCATACATTCGAGCCCTGGTTTTCCGTCATTTTGAGCGCTTTCCTTGCCTCCTCCACGCCTGCCATCAGGCTACGCACGCTTGCTTTTGCATAAAGCCTAGGATCGACGGCATGATCTGCTGTCAACCAAAAGCGATCGTTCCTCCAGACCTTTGGTTTCATACCCACATCCGTCATGCTGCGCTTCATGCCTGTCCAAGAAAGCTCGCTCGCGATTATCCAGTCCACGTTGAGCAACAGTACATCTCCGGCAGTGACGGTAGCATCACAGGACGTTGCGGTTGCATGCTGGGCTAGTATTTTCTCTGCCAAAGTCATTGGCTGCCGTGCTACCCTTTTTGAAGGCAGTGAATGATGTGAGTCTGCACGTATACGAAACGAAATCGCTGTCAGCCATGAATCAACCAGCTCAAGTATGCGTTCCAAGCACTCGGGCGAGATGTCGGCCCAAGAGCAGCCATGCAGGCCTAGACCACCAAGCTCGATGTCAGTATCGCACAAATCGACGACATGCAGGATCGCTTGTTCTTCTGGCATATAGCCTTTGTGGCAAAGCTCGAGCGCAAGCGATGTAAGAACTGCCTGTGGACCCAGACTTTCTGCTATTGGGTGTGGTCAGCATAAAGAGAGTGAGAATCTGATGCCCATTCGGTACGAACCGCAAGACGTATCGAGATCGATATCCACTCGCCGAACGTGCTGCAACTTGGTCAAGACCTGCTTTAGGAAATTGTCGTTGCTCTTCCGACCGGCATGGAGGTCCTCGTAAACTTGACAGACTTCTTTTTTCGAAAGCCCTCTTCCGAAGGTGACCGACCGCTCTTTCACCGCTTCTGCTGTGTCCACAGAATCGGCATTTGGGACAGGACCTATTTGCGACTCTAGGATCCATTTGACACCACTCTTGCCGCTCTGGCTGTTGATCTCGATGGAACTATCCAAGTCTTCTCCAATGTCAACTGGATCGATGGGAAGATAAGGCACTCTCCACTGCGGCCAGAAATCATTTGGCACATTTGCTTTCTCCGCTGAAGCTCGTCGCTCAATGCCCTTGACAATGGCGTCTTGGTGCCCACCACTAAAGGCCTTAAGGAAGTAAGATCCAGAGTACGGCGTCCGAGGGTGTATCGGCATCCCTACTACGTCTCGATACACTTGACGGGCATCACGGAGCCTGGTGAAGTCTATGCCACAATCTATGCCTTCGGTGATGCGATTGAGTCCATACGTAATCAGGTCCATATTGCCAGCTCGCTCACCATTACCAAACAGACATCCTTCCACTCGGTCAGCGCCAGCTAGGCTAGCTAGCTCAGCGGCAGCGACGGCTCCGCCCCTGTCGTTGTGAGTGTGGACCGATAGTCGCCAACAAGATCTTTCTGGCACGGTCTGACAGAAGCGTTCAACCTGATCCGCAAATACGTTTGGTGTCGAGCTCTCGACACTGGCGGCGATAGCAAACAACATCCTATGTTGCGGGGATGGGCTCCATGCAGCCTTGACTGCCTCTGCACATTGCACTACCGCCTCGAGCCGTGCATTAGAGTAATCCTCGAAGCCGAAGTTCAATGTCCACTTCGTTCGCGTGCTATAAATCCCAGTGCTGGTCATCGATCGTGCGAATTTCACAACTCGAACTGCACGTGCTATCCACTCTTCTTCTGAATCCCCAAGGACAGTTTCACGATAGTTGTCGCTACTAGGAAGGTATGTGAAAATGATGGCTTGCGATGCGCCGTGAAGACTCTCGATTGTTCGCTGTACTGCTGGCTCTGAGCAGGGTGCGATAGCTTGAACGAGGACACCGGCAGGGATCAGATCCGCGTCAACGAGATGGCGTATGAACTCGTACTCGGAGTGATTCGCGCATGGCATCCCGACTTCGATCTCTTTGAAGCCCATAGACAATAGAAGATGATACATGCGCAGCTTGGATTTGGAGGTCTGCGCGGCGCGCTTTAGTGCCTTCCAAGTCATTCACTACGCCCTTGTGCTTACCATTGGATTGCGCAATGCTTGATTACCATCTCGCAAGTCCGTAGAGAACAGGACGGGACTTTTTTCCAGCACGACGTCAGGCCAGCGGCGATTCTCGTGTGGGGAAGGTGGTACGCGATCGCCATACTTGGTCTTCCACTCCGAGGACCTGTCAGTCGACATTTGGTCTGATGACAAAGAACGACTGAACGCCAGATGTCAAAGCCAGGCCGATCCGCTCGCAAAAATGGAACAAGAGAATCGTATCAGCATCCCTTCAAGACCTCTCTTAGTGAGCATAGGACGACTTTCCCACTGATGGACTCCGGTGGAGCTTCGATCTCGCGTACGGCATGCCAACTGGTATGAGCACATCAGGCGTTTCGGCAAGGTCATCGTCCAACAGCTCGCATCGACCAGGCAACCATGTTGGCGGCCACTCGGACACGGAGGCGAAGGATACGCAAAGCCTATTGCAAGTCTGCCTGGCACGAGAGAGTTTGCGCAGTTGAGTTGGCATGTTGGTCAAGCTAGGAGGTAATGTCCCATCGTAGGGCCGACGGGTGATCAACCCCTATTTCCAAGAAGGATAGAAAGTCTGTTTGGTAAACAAGCTCCCGTCACCCCGCGGAGCCCTTCCATGACGTGGTTTACCTTCAACCTTGTACGAAGCAAATCTGGGGCATTTTACACCCTCTTCCCTCGATTGTAGGAATAGCGCGACTTTCGTGCCCTTGTTGCAACTGCTTACAGGCTGCCCTATCCAATCATCTTCGTTCCGGACAGGCTGCGCTAAAAGCCGTGCGAGGTGCTTACTTCCTCCGGCAGGCCCGCAACGCTAGTAGGCTTGTCTGTTGCGACGACGACAGGGGCTCGAATACCGCTTGAAGTCGCAAACATCCGCCACGCTTTACTTATATAGGCCCGATCTTTGGATCTTTGCAATTTGGCTTTTCCTGTGACCAGGGCAGCATCTGGGTTTGAGGGTAGGAGCATGCGACTCGTCGAATCCAAGAGGTACAAAGACCAACACAATCCTAACTCCCCCTCGCCTCGCCCCTCTAATTCCTGCCCAAACTGGGCTCCAAATGGGACGACTCGAGGTATTGTAATTCAGTCTGTATCCTCGTCATCTGGACTCATTTCGAGTGCTCCAACATGGTATAAAGGTTGTGTGGAGTTGGTAACTTCTAGGATCACTCGCCCAAAAAGTACATGCGGAACAACATCGAGGCACTTGCCGACTGGTATTTGTCCTCCTTGCCAGCGATACTGCATACTTCAGATTCTGGACAAAGCTTCACACATTGAGATCTGACCAGGACCAACGTCTGCCATGAGGGGGCGCTTTGAAGCGGCGGCATTATTAGGCTCCAGATGTCTGCGCCTCGCAGACTGTCGCTGAGATGGGAGGAGCTGATGATGCGAGAACTCCGGTTCCAAGGATGCCTTATCTCGCCGCATATGGCCAGCAGAGTACTGCACAAGGGAAGTCTCATATCGCGCGGCGGGGTGGGATGTCTTTACGTGATCTGTGGCCGTGTGTATTGCCAGTCTTCACCCGTGGTGTGGGAAGGATCCATTGCTGAGGAAGTGGGCCACATCCTACACCTTGCTCACTGCAGTGAAGTCCCTCAACACTGTGATCAATGGTGCTAGATTGAAGCAGGAGCTAGAGCCTGAGGGCTGGAGATCAGTAAGACCTAAGACCATGAACTACGATCACTAAGCAATCGGCGGTCTCACTGCTTCATGATGCAACGTGAGAGGCGCCAACCCAACCATGCGAAATGAAATCGAGACAACGGACCGACACCCCGACAACCAGCTGTGGCCATCGACCTTGTTATCTATGTCTTGGGAGTTCATACAAAGTCATTACCTCGTCATGTCTGGAAGCGCGGATGCTGGTCTTGCCACGACACCCTATTCTTCGCGAACAATGGACGAGAAACACATACAGCATGCAGGCTCGCCTGAATCGCTTGAAACCGTGGAACTGGATGAGCCATTGGCGCATGGAGGACGATTTTGGCTGCTGATATTTGACTTGTCTGCAGTCGTGGTCTTCGGAGCTCTAGACACAAGGTGTGACATTCAAAGTTGGATAGCATGCCACATTCTGCTGCGCTTTGCACTTACAGAATCTCAACAGCATGATTTCAACCGCGCTTCCAACCTTGGCGAATTACTTTCACAACACTGCAGACGTTATCTGGTATGTGGTGGCTTTTCGCTTTGCTCAATGCGCCTTCACAATACAGTAAGTGGTCAAGAAAGCGTAGCAAAGTATTCTTCCTCATTGTTCACAACAGGCTCGGCAAGATCTACAAGCATTTTTCAATCAAGCGGACCTTTGTACTGGCCAACGCCATCTACATTGTCGGCCTGACGCTCAGTGCAGCCGCCGCGTCTCCTTTTATGCTAATCGCCGGTAGGGCCATAGCCGGCGCTGGTTATGCTGGCCTAAATGCTGGGGCAATGTTGATACTCGTCCAAGCGACACCGCTCCGCACGCGACCAATATTCCTCGGTATCTGGAGTGCATTTGCCGGTCTTGCTACTGTCGCTGGGCCTCTGGTTGGAGGTGCGCTGACACAGTCAGTCGGATGGCGGTATTGTTTCTACATCAACCTCCCGATCTCAGGATTGACCATATTTCTGACGGTTTTCTGTTTTGTGGAGCGTCCATCGAGTGTCAGTACGACAAAGCTCGGGATGAAAGACCTCCTCGATAAGTTGGACCTGGTCAGCAGCTTACTACTCATTCCTGGTCTGGCTTGCCTGTTCGTTGCATTGGCGTGGGCCGGCACTCGTTACTCCTGGAACAGTGGCGTTGTGGTCGGACTGTTGAGTTGCTCCGGAACCTTTGTGGCAGCATTTCTGTATCATCAGTATTGGCGAGGCGACAAGGCCGCAATTCCGCTGCAAATGATATCGCAGAGGAGCGTTCTAGCAAGCTTCATCTTCTCAACATTCCTCGGCAGTGCCACCGCAGTACTTGACACATTCTTACCGACATACTACCAAACCGTGCATGAATACACACCAGCTCAAAGCGGCTATTTGATGCTCTCAATTCTCGCCACAGCAACCTTGGGTGCATTGGTCACGGGACTGCTGACCAGTTGGTGTGGCTACTATGCCCCCTTCATGATCGCAGCAGGCGCCATTCTTGTCATCTCCACTGGCCTTGTTACCACCTTTGGGATTCACAAGAACGTGATCGAATTTGTTCTGTATACAGCTCTGTTTGGCTTGGGATATGGCATCGGGTCAGCTGGGCCATCGATTGCTCTGCAAACAGTGCTGCCGAAGAGTGATCTATCGACGGGACTCGCCGTGCTACTTCTGGGCTCAGCCCTCGGTCCAGCAGTGGCAAACTCTGTCGCACAATCGCTCTTTACTTTGATGCTGTCAAGGAAGCTCGATCGTTTGGTCCCAGCCGAGAAGGGGGCGAATTTGACAAGAGTCGGCTTGGGAGAACTCCTAAACTCTTGGTCCCCGTCACAGGCTGCTGCTGGGCGGCAGTCCGTTGTCTCCAGCCTGCGTTCTGTGTGGTATCTGATCTTGGGACTGGCTGTCACAGCATTTCTTGGACTCCTGGCGCTCGAATGGCTGTCAGTGAAAAGGCCAACCCCAACGCTATGCACGCACAAGCCTCGATTGTCCTCACTCTTCCGGTCTTCAGCACATTAGTCGACGCTTCGCATGGACTTGTCGTGGGTCAGAACGTTGCAGACTTGATACTTCTCGCCAGGTTCTCTTGCGTCGGCATTGTGTTGCAATGGTGCAAAGCGATATGCCTAGTACGCTCGAATCTGACTTCACGTTCAAACTGGTTGCCAGTCCCTGCGCGAACAAGATCGTGCAATTCACCGATGGCCATGAATATATTCTTTGCGTTTGCACTGAAGCTAGCTTCACACGTCCACTCCTTCTGTAGCGCTGCCACCTTATACATCTCTTAAGCTTTTGACTATAGCATCTCCCACGTTCCCCGTGCTGCTGGATCCACCGAGATCTGGGGTGCAGATGCCAGCTTCAAGCACGCTTTTCACCGCCCTCTCTACGGCGTCGGCTGCCTGCTGCAGGTTCAACGAATACCTGCACATCATAGCGACAGACAGAATGGCGCCCATAGGATTTACAATTCCTTTGCCGCTCAAATCCGGCGCTGACCCTAGTGCAAGATGAGTATCGCCATTCGAACAGCTGCCCACTTTCACTCAGCTGCTCACCATGTACAGGTTCATACAGACCCGGCACTGTAGCGCGAGCAGAGGAAGGCACATCTGTTAGGCTTGCACTTGGGAGAAGCCCAATGCTCCCCACAATAGCACTTGCCTCATCGCTTAGAATATCCCCGAACATGTTGCTAGTCAACAGCACGCCGCTCAAGCTCCTCGGCGCCCGAACCAGATGCATTGCTGCGTCATTCACTAAGCAATGGCTCAACGGAACGCGTGGAAACTCTGATTCCATCAATTGTGTGACGACGCTGCGCCACAGTCGCCCCGAAGCAGCAAGCACATCTGCTTTGTCGACGCTCGTGACCTGGAGTGGTGGTTGGTTCTGGCTAGCTAAAGAGCCCGCAAGCCGCGTCACTCTTTCAATTTCGCGCTTTGTGTACTGATCGCAATCCGAAGCCTCGTCCAAGTGCCTGTTATGCTCTTTACGGGGACCAAAATAGATGCCTCCTGTGAGCTCTCTCACGATAAGAATGTCAGTATCAGCGCAGACCTCTGACTTGAGGGCCGATCGCTCGCGCAGACATGGAGAGTACAATTTGATCGGCCTGAGATTTCCAAATGCGCGCATCGTGCTACGTAGTCGTCCCAGGCCCCATTCGACTCCAGGTTCGACGTCATGCCATTTCTGGACTGCTTGTTAGCTCAACAAAACCGTGTAAGATCCGATATAGCCATATGCAGTTACTGACTGGTCCTCCAACTGCGCCGACCATGACGGCAGATGCGGCAATGCAGTCATCGATTGCAGTCTGGGTAATGTTGACTCCGAAGGCGTCCCATGCAGCCTTGGAATTTACGTCAGCGGGACCACTCCGAGACGTGGAGATGACTGATTTTGCAAGTTACCCCACCGATCAAATGCTCAACTATGTTAAAGGTCACATCTGTAGTCTGTCGTTGGATTGCTCGGAGCACCTTTACGTCGGTTATCGAGTAGGTCCTTGATAGTCCGTTCACTCGACCGAATCTACCTTCAATGCTTCGGCTGTTACCTGAGAGGATGGGTACAAGTCAGAATCGTTGCGTTGCGTAATCAACCATCGCGCTGAGTGTACTCACCTCAGGACCACAATAGTCTCCAGCGCAGACAATGATGGTGTGGGTTTGCATCATGCTCAGTTGCGTGGACACGTGCTCTAGGCCAGTTCTACAGACGTCAAGCTCATTCACGAGACCGTCTGTCACTGGTAGTCTGATACCGCGGGGTGTGAGTGCTCCTACAGCCTCTTGTCCTTGCTTGGGGAACTGCGCAGAGCCGCACAATATTTGCGAAGTTCCTGCTCACTTGAGAGAACTAATCTGGTTAATCCATTTGGCCTGTAAGACAGCAAAGAACCTGCTCACACTTTGAAATGCCTGTGTGCTCCTCCTAGGGATAGCCAGAGACTGTAGTGCCATCTATTATTGGTATTTGAAGCCGGGGCCATCAAAGGTGATCCCGATGCCCTTCGGTGTGTGCCTGATGTCCAAAATGTCGTAGTCCGGGGTAGAGTTTGAAACTCCCTTCGCCCTTACCTGCCAGATTCGTATGGTACTCGTATCACGCGTTGCGGCGTAGCGGGTTGTTAGAATGATCCTCGTTCCAAAGCCTGCAGCATCATGCCCCATGTCGTAGCAACAGCTATCCTTGTGGTACAGGTAGTGCCTGTCAAGAGGATCATATATCACTTGGCTCTCCCCTGTACGCACACACGCGATGTTCCGGGCGACAGTTTTGAACACAACGAAGCTCGCGTATCCCTCCTATCTGTTGGAACGGATGCGGCCAGTAGGAACAAGGGCAGGACTCGCTCGTCGTCAATGCTCCGGGACGTGAAAGCTAAAAGCAGCACGAGACGAGGAACCGTGTTGAAGTTTCTTGAGAGCAAAGAAATCAGCTGCATGTGCTTTCACCGCAAGTACGAATAAGGTCAACACTGAACCTTTTCCAAAGCGTACGATGCAATGTCAATCCTCCAAGACAGAACGCATCATTCCCGCCATGCGTGCCAACGCTTACTACTCATCGTTGGGGACAGGTGTTGCATTCCTTCTCGCGCTTAAGACCTTCTTGCTGACCTATGGCAGAAGGATCGAAATATGGTCGCTCGCCAATGCTTGTGGCTCGGACTCCAACGCGACTGCCCAGTCCTCGGCCAATATGGTCGGGCGTTGCAGTATGAGCAGAGCAGCGATTATCCCAGATAGCCATGTCGTTCTTGTTCAACCAGCGGTGTCTAACCTGAATATCGTGGCTCGACACCATGAGCTCATTCATCCAATCCATCAATTTCTGACCTTCTGCAGGCGACACGCCATTGATGCGGGTAACATGGTGACCAAGCATGAATAGGCTGTTCCACCCAGTCACCGGATTTGTCCGTATGACAGGGTGTTTCGCTTTGATGTGGCCACCGATATTCTCAGGTGCACCTCGAGGCACGCTGAAGTCCGGTCCTGCTTCTCCGGCCGTGACTGGGAACTTGTGATAATTGGATTCACTCGTGAGTGTCAGAGTCTCAAGAAAGCTTTGCATAGGACGAGTGAGTCGATCGTATGCACAATAACCGCTCGCCCAGCTGGTCGTTGTCAGCGAAAGTTCATGACATTGCTTCCATCCACATACATGGTGTCTCCTCCAGTTTCCGGTAGTTCAAGCATCCGCAGCACAGCATAATCGGAAGGCGCGTTCTCGTAGCTGATGTCACTGTGCCACAGCTTGTGCACTGGTAGCCTTGGTGTATCGTTCTCGGTGAACAGAACGACCTCTTTGTCGTCATTCGTGCTGCCGGGTGCCACGAAAGGGTAGATGTGCAGACGATTCCGAGCTGGCTTACCAGAAAGCTCTCCCAGTCGCTGAGCAAGTTCTTTCTGCAGTTCGATGGTCATGTCGTCCTGCGCTCTGAAGAACACAACATTCCGGCGAGAGACTGTAATGGCAAGATCTCGCAGAAGTTGATCCGAGTTTGGTGCACGCAGCCATTCTGTCAATTTGGCATCTGGAAATTCTCGCCCAATGTTGGAGTTGACGTCGAAGAAGCGATAGCGATTCAGACCTCCACTGTCAACGAGAGGCTGCCGAGATCCTGTCAAAAGATCCGGGTCCACGTATCTGGCTACCCCAGGCCCATTGAAGATCGGCACAGCAGAGGGCGAGTCCCTTGGAAGCTTCTGCTCCTCAACATCTGGAGTAGGTACTTTGGCGGAAGCCATCATCAAAAGACCGCGAAATGGTTTGCGAGAGCCGGTTAAATGGCACAATGCACCGCAAGAAGTCGTGATGCTTGGATTATAAGATGGAGAGTACTCTGCCAGCCCATCCCTACTACCAAAAGGATTACCAGTTTGCTCTTGTCAGGCTTGCTGGATTGTTGGTCGCCCAGGATGCCGGGATCCAGATACAAAAGACACAGTGATTCAGTAACCCGCAAGAGCCGGCGTGTGTTGAACGAGGTGATAACGAATGTTGCAGCTCCCTGTGAATGTCAATGCAGTACAGCATTGAGCTACCCTTGAAGACAATGTATCTCAGACCAACACGCAGCGATGAGCTGCTGTTGTACTTTCCGATGCTACCTCTGCGGTACTTTCGGCCCTGCAGTTCTCGCTGCATCCACGATGGCGAGCTAGCTCAAGTAGCCAAAATGGCCCAGATGAAGCCATGCATCAGCAGTTCAACATAGCGCAGCAGCGAAAGAGCTACCCATGCGAGATTGCTATTTGGACCCCAGAGATCGTTGTTGGTGTAGTCGATTTCCCCTCGGACTGGATAGCCTCGATGGTGTGATGCAGTCTCCCCCAGTGCAGAACACTGGGTGTGATGAGATTTTTGCTCGGCCCAGGGTTGCATGTAGAAGTAGAATTATTGTATTTGTGAATCGTCACATGATAGCATGCTGACTAATCGTCACCCTTATCGACGCCCTTCTTCCCACACGATGATCGGATCACGACTCACCAGCGATGGCCAACGTCCAAATGCATACGCGCCAATGGGACACAGAATTCTGTCGAAATCCTCGATCCAGGCCATCTTTCGGAAGCACTGCCCGCGAGTCGACCATTTGCCGTACCTGGCGGCCGCCCAGGTCTTTCCGATGCGTGTGAATACGCATGTGGTGGAGAACCTGATCGATTGGTGAGCAAGTAGCGCTATACGTATGAGGAGGATGCGCATCTCGTTGACGGACTCGTGCGTTCTCGGTCTAGGTCTGCAGTGCCCAACGATCCAATGTTCCGGCTATGTTTTCCCCACCCAGACATGTTGCAGCTCGAGGACTGCAATCAAATCTGCGAAATGCTTTCACGCAATGCTCATCGAATGGAGGTCCAGTCGTTCGCCGAGCGGATCCGAAGCCGCCTGAACCCCCACCCGGCGGCACAGAAAGAGGAAAATGTTCCTCGCATGCATGGTCAACCGGTACTGGGAATGCAGCACAAATACCGGGAGACGGTCCTCTTCTTCCCATCCGAGGTATGCTTCTGGTCCCCCCTGTAGAGCTCCAAGCGACCGGGCTTGTTGGCTCACAAGTCGCTCAGGGCCAGTTCTGCCACGCTTACTGCACCTATTGCTTCAGGTGGGCCCAATTTACTGCCGTGGGCTCGCAACAGGCTTTCAAAACGCGCTGCACGACGACCTTGGCGGACTACGTACGACGTAACCCAGATGTAACCGATGTATTGATAACGGGTGGAGACCCCATGGTCATGAGTACCGATCGATTGAAAGCATACATCGATCCTCTGCTCCCACAGTACTCGGGGCCGAAGAACTTGCGGGCGATTCGAATCGGTACCAAGGCTTTGTCCTGGTGGCCCACGAGGTTCCTCGAGGGCGCAGATGCGCGACATTTCTTACGCCTGCTCACGGATATCGTCGACTCGGGCATCAGTGTCTCAATACAGGCTCATTTCTCTCATCCTCGTGAGCTGCTGGACGGCAAGACCCAAGCAGCCATTCGCGCTGTTCAATCGACCGGCGCTGTGATCCGCTGCCAAGCTCCCTTGATGTACGTCTCGTCCATCACAATTGTTTCAATGCCCGCATACTCATGGCATTAAGCAGGCGTCACGTCAATGACAGCGCGCAAATTTGGGCCGATATGTGGCGACTGCAGACATCCATGGGGACCATCCCGTACTACATGTTCGTCGAACGCGATACAGGAGCATCTCATTATTTTGCGGTTTCTCTAGCCTCAGCAAACCGCATATACAACACTGCAATCGGCATGGTTTCGGGAATCTCGCGCACGTTACGAGGTCCAAGCATGAGTACAGGTCCTGGAAAGATATGTGTTCTCGGCATCGAGACGGTAACACAACAACCCGTTTTCGTTTTGAAGTTCTTGCAGAGCAGAAACCCGAGCTGGTGCCATCGCATCTTCTTTGCTGAGTATGATGCTCATGCCACTTGGTTCGATCAGTTGAAGCCTGCGTTCGGAGAGCGAAATTTCTTCTTTGAGTCCGAGTATCACGGGATGAGGCAACGCGGTGATACGCTATCGTCAGGGCAATTATTCCAGAGCTTGAAGTAAACTTTGGATTCTCGCTCCAGGGAGCATCTGTCTACGCGCGCCTTATTTTCTGTCTACCAGGTCGACCTGTGCTGAAAGCGTCGTTTCACGAAACCGTTTCATATAAAGCTCAACATAGGTAAGTTAAACCGTTTCGTGAGACCAGAGCATATGCGGATTTATCGTGCCTCGGGCTACAGCTAGCTAACATTCACCAACTGAGGACAAAAGCCTAGGCTATAAGCGGGTTTAGTCTCCTACATTGAAACTAATACCAAACAAGGCGAGTGAAGCTAATACTAGAATCAGGCTCCGTTTCAGTTTCACGCGTTTCAGCACAGGTCTGCCCACTCTGTCCAGAAACACAAGAACCGAGCTTCGATACTCTCCCTTGGAGCCTTGCCCTCGGAATCCGGCAGTGTGATTGCTGTATGTGCTCCCGAGCGACCTGTGATATCTTGCCTACTGTCGCAGCCTTTGAACAATACCATCTGATCGGGCGTCATGCCCCTGACATAGTACCATCTATGCTTCTCCTGCCCTTCGGGATGTGTTAGGACTGAGTAGCCGGTACTGGGAGCTGGCACGATCCGGAGCCGCCATTCCTCCGGGTCGTAAGACAAGGCATCGCACACGGCTAAGGGATCTCGCTGAACTGTTCTGAGCGGCTTCCAGATCTGTATGACCGCCCATCGCGAAGACTTGCTGTTGATATCTTGAACATCGAGAGCATGGCCATTTTTGGTGATGGCAGGACTTTTCATGACGAGGTTCTTGAATTCCTCCAGTCGTTCTGGATACGCCACTGGACAATCGCAATGAGGAAAGCTAGCTCCGAATCGGTTGTAGCGCTCAGAGTCCTTCCTCTCGAGGAAAATTTCGTTGGTCGCTCTGCGTAGCACGTGTCCAAGCGGAAAGACAAAGGAGGCACCAGTGCTACAATGGGCATTGACTTAATCAGCCGCCATATCAATGCCTGTAGAGCAGCCCATCACTCGTACCGTGCTCGAATGACCGCCTCGACCTCGACATAGAAGTCCCGCTCGATAATGGCATCTGTGGACACATCTCTCTCTTTGCTTGGCAGATTCACAAACTCGAACCCGTTCCTGTCAAGCTCGAACACGTCCTCTCGGCCTGCTATGTCCGTCACTGTCATCATCCTGCCCGAGGAGAGCAGGTCGTCTGCTTTGGCCGGTGGCGGGCAGGCCGCAGCATCAATCTCCTTGCCAATGTTCAATGGGAAGTAATTGATGTGCGTCCGCACATCACCATTGCGCCCAGTCCACTTCGGCGTCATGGATCAAGAGCTGACTCGAGTACGACGGGTTCGCGAAGCAATGGACTTGGTATGCTGACTTGCGCGAAATATCGTCCCGATAATGTGTCAGGCCAGGTGATGGAAGTGGCCCGAAATCCCTGCTTCAAGCAACCTGTGGGAGTTGATGAGATTGGAGTATTGTAGTGCTGCTCCACGCATGCCCTGTCGAACTTCAATATTGTGCAACAACTGCCGGCTAGTACGATGTGCAGGGAGCCGTGCAGCAGCGCACGTTGCCACACCCATGCGCAACGGCTATACAAGCTGTAGAACTCGGTCCATGCACGAGTCACGGCGCATATGCCTGTTAAAACCGAACTCCGACAACCCATCCCTGCATTGCTTGCTTTGCCTGACGAGTGGATCTCAGGCAAGTGCCGAATCGCCGGCAATGATAATCTAGCACTTGCTAGGTTGCCTACATCCACTCCGTCGTGACAATATTGGGCTCACACATTCGTAAAGAAGCTTTTGACCCATAACTCTGGAAGTCGAGCATTTTCGTGGGGTGAAGATGTTTCCCTGTCTGCCAGCACCCTCGGAGCAGCCATTGCTTCAGCTTCACCTTCCTCCATAATTGGCGTCCTGCCGCCATCTCGAGAGTTGGACAGTGTAAAAGGCTTGTGTTCGTGGTGTCTCATACTAGCAGGACGGTTCAGTGAGGTCTACGCCCATCAGCACCGGGTCACTCCAAGATGATTTTTGAATCGTTTGCCTTAAATACTACCACCTACTTGGCCATAAGCGCCACTCTCGGATTTTGCCTACTTTTGTGTCACGCAGCCGGAGCAGCTTGGACAAGCATCAAACGAAGCCAAGAGTTGTCCAAACACCCCATTGTCAACCCAGTATGGGATTCGGTCGCGAAGGAGAGATATAGCAAGTCGTTTGCCTCTCTTATTGCCGAAGGCTGTCAAAAGGTCAGCCTCCCAGGCTTGAAGCTTGCGCATCATTTATTGACATATTCTTTGGTGGTGTCAAGTTCGGCGATCGCCCCTTCCGCCTCAATGGCTTCACTGGTCAAGTTCTCGTGCTTCCGCCACGATACATTGAGGAATACAAGTCGAGATGGGAGCTGGACTTGGCCGCGACTACGCTAGTGGTAGGTGGTGCACTTTGTGGGCGCAACGAAGTTGCGACAACTGACTTCGGGCAGGACTTCTTCCCAAGCTACCCAGGCTTTGAAATGTTCAGATCGTCCATGGCCCCTCATGACAAGGTCTTGATCGAATCAGTGAAGATCCATCTGAACCCGAATCTCGGTAAGCTTGTGCGCGATGTCTTACACCCGAAATTAGTGGCCTCTCATTATAGAACCAGGCACTGCCATCAAGCAGTTGGTGGAGGAAACACCTCAAGCAGTGGCTAATGCCTTCGGACAACCAAACGGTTTGTGCTTCCTCCTCGTGCTGCGGCATCGAACCCTGTTGACTGAGCTATTGTGCAGAGTGGACCGAAGCTGCTTTCAGCCCCAAAATACTCCTATGTATTGCTCAAATGTCCGGTCTCGTGTTTCTCGGCAAAGCCAAGATCGACTACAGCGCCTGGTACAAGCTGACGAGTGACTTCGTCATCAACGCTTCCCGAGCTGTAGTGGTGTTGCGTGAAAAGCATCCTCTGTTGCGGCCACTCGTCCATTGGTTTCTTCCAGAGTGCCGCAAGATCCGTCAGCAGTCTCGGGAAGCTCGAAAGTTGATCGAACCTGCTATACTTGAGCGACTGAATGCGCTGAGCCGACAAGACGGCGGTGAGACAGCAAAGCAGGCTATGATATCCATCGACTGGTTCGCGGCTTGCGTGCAATCCAACCACTTGCGCAACTTTGATTTTGTCAGTGCAGAGTTTACACTTGCAATCGCAAGTATTCGCACAGTGAGCTCGCATGTCTTCGCTGGCCTTATTCGCCTGGCAATGCATCCCGAATACAGTGCGCAAATACGCGAGGAGATCATCGCGGTGTAAGTGCAAACGCGTTATGTTTCCTGCCTTGCAACATTGCTGACCGACAATCGTCATTCATAGCCTGAGATGCGCAGGGAAACTGGACAAGTCTTGTCTGTTCCGCATGCGGCTTCTGGACTCATTTCTCAAGGAGAGCGCGAGGCTGAACTGCTTCCCGACCACACTCCGGCGTATGGCATTGCAGGACGTGCGCTTCAGCGACGGCACCTTGCTGGCCAAGGGCACATATTGTATGGTGGCTCCGCCTCCCATGAAAGACTCGGCGTGCTATGGACCGGATGCGACGGAGTTTGATGGCTTTCGATATGTCAAGTTGCGCGAGGAGGCCGTGGCGAATGGTTCCTCGGGCGAGCAGTACCAGTATTGCAGTGTCAGCAATCGCGACACAATTTTCGGTCTCGGAGTCCACGTGTGCCCGGCCCGCTTCTTCGCTACTTTCCAGGTCAAGATCTTGGTGGCATATATGCTGCTTCACTATGATATGAAGCTTCCATGTGGCGACGTTGGAAAGCCGCTCATGAAAACGGACGGCTATGAGCGCAGCATCGACCATGGCAGAAATTTACAATTCACAGTAAGGCAGCCGGAACTTGACTGGCAGGCACTTGTCGATCAATGAGAAATGCGAGATGAGAAAGGAATTTGGGAGTGCGGGGTCACGTGTCTGCGCGCACATCGAACGGCTCGCCTTTCGAGACGCATACACACACACAAGCAGTTGACCTCTTTTTCTCGTACTATCATTGTGTAGTAGGTAAATGAGTAAGTAGTGGGGCGCGAATGCGGTAACAAGCCTGGTCCCATTAGTCGCCGCATACCTGATCGTCCCGCCACATGAATTCCAGCATTGCAAGCTGTGAGCCGGGAGGCTGCACGATCTGCTCCAGCTTGAAGTTGGGATCGACCTGAGCGAATAGGGTCTTGAAATCGTTCACGCTCCTCTCGGCCGCGTTGAATGCGATGGCCGCGTTGATGTCGGCAACCCTGGCATATTGTCAACTTGCATCCAGTGATCGATTGTGGTCTCCAGGAGGTCTGTCGACTCACCTTGCTTTCCTTTCGCGCCACAGCGGCCCAGAGTGCGGCTCAGGCATCAGACTTTCTTGCACGATCACCCGGGAGCCGCTTTTTAGTGCGGGGAGCAGGGCGTTGAGGATGCGAAGACAGTAGGCATCGGACCAGTTGTGTAAGATCAGTCGTAAGAAGTAAACATCGGCTCCCTTGACCGGCTGTGGGTCGAAGAAGTTGTGGGGCATGAGGCTCGCCCTCTCGCTCAAATCGTCTGGCACCAAGGCCGACGCCACGACATTGTCGAGATCTTGCACAATCACACTGATGTTGCCAAAGCGCCGTGCTACTTGGAAGGCCAGATTTCCCTGCGAGCCTCCCACGTCCACCAGGCGGACGGGACCCATGGCGGCCCATGGATAATGGTCCAGGACGTGGCTAATGTCGAACTGCGGTCGTCGTGCAAAGGCAGCCATGCCGCGGGCAAGTCGTGCGGACATGGCGTCGTCTTTGGCGTAGATGTCATAAAGCGACTCGGCGGTGTTCTTGGACAGGGAGAAGGCCGTCTCGGCGGGCTCCTGTGAGCCGGGCCATAGGGTCAGGGCGTCGGTGAAGCGGGTTGCGGCAGGCCACATTTCTTGCGTGATGGCCAGCAGCCAGTCGTTGGTGGCCGGGTCGGCAAGCAGTCTCGACGCGGCCGTATGCCCGACGTAGCCGGGACGCGGCTCGCAGAAGACGCGCATGGTGATGGCATGACGAAGGAGGCGCGTCGCCATAGCCTCTGTCAGTGGAGTTTCGCGCGCGATATGGACAAATGGCACGGCAGCGCCTGGCGGCACTTTGGCAGCTAGCTGGAACTCGGTTATGGCGCGGAAGCATACGGCATTGTTGTGCTGAAAGGGGGTAAAGACATCAGCCTCGCTTCATATCGTTTGCACACATATATCGTGGATGAAGATGAGAATGAGAATGAGGGCAAGGCTGAGGGTGTGGGTGAGTGTGAGGGTGGACATGAGTATCACCTACACCGCAGTACCGATAGATGAGGTTGTGCGGGTCAGCCAGTAGGTCCTGCAGCTCCGACGCGGCGTCGACAATGCTGTCGTACTCGACCGCCAGAGCGCTCGTTGGCGGCGTGTGGTGTGCAGCGTCTTCGGTAAACGCGGGCTCGGGAAGGCCCGCGCCGGTAAGGAGTGCATGAGCGCGGAGGGCAGCGTCGCGAATCGTGTCGGCGAGCGAGAGCAAGCGGCTCGACTGCGACTGCATCGAGTCCATTTTTCTGTTTGTGTTTGTGGTTGCTGGTGTCTGTTGTGTCACTACAACTACTGACTTACATGCTTCTGCACACCTCCTCTCCCCTCCTCTCCCCTCCTCTCCTGTGCACCACGCCCATCGTCGATCTTCCTCCTCATTACCTCTCATGTATCCCTGCAATGTTGCAACTCACTGCTTTCCTACAGCTCCACCGTGCGTGTACAATTCCAACACGAGTACATGGCTCTGCAGCAGGGACAACAAGACCAGCTCCATGGTAGGCATGGTCTGGCATGGTCTGGCATGGTCTGGCCTGCTGAGGTGAGGATATGCCCGGCTTCTCATCTGCACGCCGTCTGCCCATCGACACACAACATCATATTGGGCCATCGGGCGACAATGATCGACACACAAAATATCATGATAGCCACCGACCGACACATGACATCGATATCACAATAGCTAGCCATCGGGAAGGCATGCAGCGATCCAGTGCAGCTACAACCGCCCTTCCGAGCGCCCACCCCGACCTGGACCGAATTCATGCGGAGCACGCCGAGCCTCAAGAGCATCATGTGCTGCCTCTGGCCATTGACAGCCCTCTACGCCTCTGTCGCTGGTCCGAGCACGTGACCAGTCTGGAGGTCGCGTGGATGCTCGTGCTCCATCTATATTCGGGCCAAGGCCGGCTTGGCTTCGACCGCATTACGCGCAGCACCACCTCGACTGGTCCCGACCTCCGTGTACACCTTCGTAGCAGGCTGCACTCCACTCAAACTCTCGACCAGCTTGCTCATGGGATCGACTGCACGCCACGCAATGAGAGTTGCTGCGATGAGGTCGAGGGTTCGTCTACTCCGTCCGCAGAAATATCCTACGTGCCCGCTGCCACCCCAACAACACCGCACGCCAGTAAAGCCGATATTTGCCTCCGAGTCTGCCGTGACAAACATGCACTGCAGCTTAGAGCAGTCACGCTGCTGTATCGCCCGTCCCGCATCGGTGGAGGTGAAGCGCAGCGTTTTGCGCGAAATCTGGTCCACATGCTCTCCGCCTGCGCTATCGGCCCATCGACAACCACCGTGCGGCAACTCGCGACGGCAATGCTCGCAGTCAGTGATCAACCCACCATCATGGGGTGGAATACTGCCCAACCCCTTGACGCCCAACATGTCCTGATTCACGACTTATTCTCAGCAATCGCCTGCAGGCAACCACACTCCATTGCAGTGCGTGCACCGGATAGTACCATGACTTATGCGGATCTCGACAAAACCTCCTCCGCTGTTGCCGCCGACTTGCTACAGAGGGCAGATTCGCCGAATGCGCGTGGCCGATGGATCGGCCTCTTGTTCCACAAGTCTCGCTGGACCATCGTCGCTTTACTTGCCGCACTCAAGTGTGGTGCATCTTGTGTCTTGCTAGACCCGTCGTGGCCAGACAAGCGCTTTCGTGACGTCGCTCGAATCACAAGCTTGTCCTGCGTCCTGATCAACGGAAACGAGCTTGTGCAGAGACTTGCAAATATTGGGCTATGTTATACTACCCAAGTAGTCGACATCGCCCATGTGGCTTCGGCCAGGCAGGACCCGCGCATTCCGCCGACGCCACTTCGACCCTCTGTGACATCCGTCGACGATGCCTTCATGATCTTCACATCAGGTAGCACAGGCGATCCCAAGGGAGTGGTGTTGAGTCACGTCAATGTCTGTACATCAATCGTAAGCTTGATCAAGGCGCTAAACACGAGCGTGTCCGGCCTGGCGGATCACACCTCGCGTGTCCTCCAATTCGCGTCATACGCCTTTGATGCGTGCCTTTCGGACATGTTGATAGGCCTTCTCAGCGGAGGCACAGTTTGCGTGCCCTCTGAGGACACTCGAAACAACGATCTCCAAGCCTACATGGTGAAAAACCAGATCAGTCTTGCCTTCCTGACGCCAACCGTTGCCCGAACACTCTATCCAACGGTACTGCGTCAATTCATGCGCGGTCTGGTTCTCATCGGAGAGCCCGTCAGCTCTGTCGATCAGAATCAGTGGCTTGACAGCGGGATCAGTATCTTCAATGGTTATGGGCCGGCTGAATGTTCTTTCGGCGCGAGCTTAGGACAGCTGTCGCACGATAAATCATCGGCGAACATCGGGTACCCACTAAATTACCGTTTCTGGGTCGTCAACTCTGGACTGGCAGAAGACGATGACGCCTGGACCTCTCGGTATTTGATTCCTCTAGGCGCTCCAGGCGAGCTGTTTATCGAGGGTCCTGCCCTCGCGCGGGCCTATTTTAATGATGCACTTATGACCACGGCGAGGTTCAGAGCCGGTCCTGAGTGGCTGCCGTCCGTTGCGGGAGAAGTCACAGCGCAGCGACGAGTCTACCGGACTGGCGATCTGGTCAAGTATCGCGAAGATGGATCTCTCGAGTGCCTCGGCCGGGTGAACGATGATACTCAGGTCAAGATTGGAGGGCAGCGCCTTGAGCTTAGAGAGATCGAGTTGCACATCTCGCGAGCAGTCGCAGCCGAGTTCCCACAATTTCGAGATATTGCTGCCTGCCTGCCGCACTCGGGCATCGCGCGTGGTCGCTTGGTGGTGCTCGTGGTGCGCCCTGCGAAGTCCGCCCGTACTCATCCAGATGTCTTCATGTCACCGTGTGACGAGTACTTGCGCCTGCATTGTGTTCGCTATCTGTCCGATCACGTCCCACCATGGATGGTGCCGTCAATTTGGATCGAAGTCAGCCATATACCCACCACGTCGTCAGGAAAACGAGACCATCGCAAGCTATTGTCTGCGTTGCACGCATTGCGACCAGAGCACTATGTTCGCGTGTGTGGCACTGTCGATGCCATCGCTCCACAAGGCCCTGTCCTTCATCACGATGATGACTCTCCTTATCTCAAAGACCTCATCACGTCTTGCTGTCAGACTCTGGGTCTGCCCATCGAAAGAATCGCCCAAGAACGGTCGTTCGTCTCCTTGGGGGGAGACTCAATCGCCGCGTTACAAGTATCGGCCCAACTGAGAACATCTCGTGGACTACGTCTGCCCACAGAGCGCCTGCTGACATGTACTACCTTGCGTGAGGCTTCCCTTGGGATCGAGCCTATCGTCGCGCCGATCGCTGCAAACTGCGCTGGTGGCGACTCTGCATCGTGGGAGCAACAGGCCCTGCTCGCCTCACCTGTCTCGCGAACCATCACCGAAACTATTTCCCCATGCACGCCGATGCAAGGCGCGCTTCTTCTTGCGCAAGCAAGGTTCCGCCAAGACGTCTACACAACTTCGACCATTTGGAAGGTGACAGCAGTGGCCCCTCCAGGCCGTGAAGAGCCTGTGAATCTCGAATTCTTCCAGCAGGCTTGGAGTTCTCTTGTATCTTTTCATGCGGCTCTCCGTACAGTCCCCGCAGAGGTCCCTGGTACTGTTACCCTGTTTGCCAATGTTGTGCTTAAAGAGACTTCTTCACAATTGTCTGCCGAGCAGATCATCGACGTCAGCGAGATCGCCATTACGGGCAGTACGCCAGGGTGCTTTCTCAGCAATAGTCTTGACAGGCTCGGCCACAGGCCTCCGTACAGAATCCGACTTTTTGTCGACGGAGAAGGCCATGTCTGGGTGCGACTCGACGCAAGCCATGTGCTATTGGATGGTCTGTCCATCATTAGTCTACTTAAACAATGGTCTGCCGCCTATCAGTGTCTGCGAGCTGGAACGAAATACCTGCCAGACACCTCTGTGTCTCGAATGCCATTGTACGCAGCGTTGTTGACAGAGCCCGCCAGAGAGAAGAGAGTGCAGCAATACTGGAGGCAATACCTCCGTGGCGTTGAACCCTGCATCATGCCGAGCCTAGTGGATGAGAACATCTCCGGCGGATCTCCTGAGCACTCATACGTCCAGACCGTGCCCCTCAAGCCTCCTGAGATTATGAATCTTCGTGACTCTCTCAGTCGGCATGGTATTACTCAAGCGACGTTTTTCGTGTCCATCTGGTCGCTTGTGCTGCGCATGTATACTCATAGTGCCGACATTGTGTTTGGATACGTCTCTTCAGGTAGAGACCTAGCGGGCGCTGATATTGGCAGCGACGACATTGGGTGCTTCATAGCGCCGCTCGTTGCACGCTTTCGCTACGACGAGCTTGAGCAGCTTAACTCTGATAACGTCCTGCGCCTGCTCCAGAAGGTACAATACACAATGTCCGCAAGCTCCGCTCATCAAGGCTTGTCTCTGGCACAGATCGAAGCATCAATTCCAATGGAAGGAGGTAGTCGTGTATGCAACACCTTCGTTTCTGTGACACCCTCTTTGGCAGTAGAATCATCACTACGTTTCGAGCCTCTTCGATCGATCAACCCTACGGAGGTGAGTAGCATTCCTCATTGTCTTTGACTGCTTCCAACTGATGTGCACCAGTTCGACATATCGCTCGTAGTAACTTCCGGCCCCAACATCTCTGTGGCTCTCGAGTGTAAAGCCTCACATCTCCAGCCGCGGCATGCAGAGAACCTTGCCCGTTCCGTGAGCTACCTCATCGACAAGATGTCATGCGTCCTTCTGGGAGACTTGCAAGGATTTGATATTCAGATCAGTCCTCAAGACACGGCGACGATAAGAGCTTGGAACTCTTGTCGCATACAACCGGCAGACACCACTATGGCGCACTCGCTCGAGCAGTCGATGAAATTCTTTGCGAACCACGAAGCAGTATATGCTGAGGATGGTTGTCTAACATATGAAGAGCTCGATGATGCTTCGTATGCTCTTGGTCGATATCTTCTAGCCCGTTATGGGAAAGAGAACGGAACAGATCACGGGACTCGATTCATGTTATGCTGCGTGCCTTCGACGCTTTCAGTCATCGCGCAGCTAGCAGTCTGGAGATCTGGAGGCTGCGTGGTCATGATTGACACCAAATGGCAGGAATCTCGCATCACATCGGTCCTCGAAGACAATAGTCCCGGCGTGTTGCTTTATTTCCCGGAAACGAAGTCCACACTCGAGCGTCTGACTTCCACGCTAGGGGTGTTTAGAGAAGAGATCTCATTGCAAATGGTCCACACTCTCGCAGTTGGTGACGTGCCTGGCATGCCTCAGCCGTCTGTCGCGCCGCTTACTCCCGAGCATCTTGCCTATGTCATCTACACGTCTGGCTCTTCTGGGCGTCCGAAGGGCGCTATGATGTCTCATCGAGCAGTGGTCACTCGTGCAAAGGATCATGCATCGAAAATGCGTATCAGCGTTACGTCCAGGACCCTGCTGATTGCCGCCCTTACCTTTGACATGGCAATCGAGAACATTTTTATGACAATTCTCTCCGGCGCTTGTCTCTGCATCCCTTCAGAAGAGGACAAACACGACATTACACGTCTAACCAGGTTTGTGGCTTCTAGTCGCGCGAACTGGATGGCTTGTACTCCCTCCTTCTTGTCGCTTTTTTCACCGCACGCATTTCGCACGATGGACGTGATTGTGCTAGGTGGCGAAGCCATTCCAAATTCGATGATTGAGACGTGGACACGCCATCGCGGCACCGACTCCTCGCGTCCTGTCTTGATGAATGGCTTCGGACCGAGCGAATGCGCATTGGGTTGCTGCATCCTGAACGAACAGGTTTCAACACGAACTTCAGGCCAGTGCGTTGGTCGCGGCTTTCGAGCCATCACGTGGATTGTCGCGGAGCACGACCATCACCAACTCACGCCTATCGGAGGAGTTGGCGAACTACTGCTAGAGAGCCCATGTCTCGCTGCAGGATACATTGGCCAGTCGAACGTCACATCCGAATCTTTCATCGACTGCCCCAGTTGGCACGAAAACCTATTGATGGGCCAAGAAGCAGCGAGATTTTACAAGACGGGCGATCTGGTTCGCTATGGCACGGATGGCCAGATCTTTGTCGTGGGAAGAAAGGATGACCAAGTCAAGATCAATGGAATACGCACCGAGCCCAGCGAAGTGGAGACTATACTGCAGGCGCATCTGACGCCGGATTTGGCCGGCATATCGACCGTCGTGGTCTGCTTTTTGAAAGACATGCGTATACTTGTCGCTTTTGTGCACGTGCAACAGAGGCAAGCCGGGAGTATTCACAGGTCGGATACGGTGTTCAGCGCTGAAGAATCGCTCGTATCAGTCATCTCGCCGTCGTCCACACATGAAGCCATCGCAAGATGCATTCGAAATCGAGCGACCGAAGTCCCAAGTCACGTGATGCCACACGTCTTTATTCCAATATCTGCTCTTCCCATGACTTCCTCGGGCAAATTGGACCGAAGAGTCTTGCAGCAAACCGTGTCGACATTCGACAAGGAAAGCTTGTTAAGCTTTGGAAAGCCACCAGCGCCCCAAAACCAGATCAAGAGTTCGGCAATGAGGGCGCTGGCTGAAGCCTGGAGCCGCGTCCTCAGTGTCGACATTCTTGATCCAGCCGACAACTTCTTTTCCCGCGGCGGCAATTCTCTCTCGGCTATTGCTCTCAGAGCTGAAGTCCGCAAGTCAATGGGCATGACCTTGAGCATCGCCGCCATGTTCCAAAACCCTGTTCTCGAAGACATGGTCCAGCAGCTGGAACGCATAGATTCGCAGCTCACCGGTTCCTCCGCACCGTTCTCATTGTTGTCGCAAAATGCGAGTAATCCGAAGCGCGACGATGGGATTATCGAGCAATCGGCACGATTGTGCGAAGGTACCATGGATGCACTTGACATAGAAGACATCTTCCCGTGTACACCGATGCAAGAAGCCCTGATGGCCGCGACGGCTCGCGAAACGGACAGAGGGAGCAGCCACGCGCAGCCATACTGTATGCATGCTCTTTACAGATTGTCGCAGGATGTAGAGATGGACCGATTTCGATCGGCCTGGGAGATAGTGCTGCGAAGCTGCGAAATCCTGAGGAGCCGCATTGTTCTCCTCCCGGAACATGGGTCAGTAGTTGTCGTTGCTCGCACAGCTCCACCCATTTATCGGTGGCAAGCGACTAGTAGCTTGGAGCCGAACGTCGATCATCATGTGAAAGCGATTCGTTTCGGTTATGGGACTCCGTTGTTTATGGTGAATCTCATGCCGGGACTGGAGCATGACTGGCTTGTCCTCAGCGCGCATCATGCTGTCTACGATGCTTGGTCACTCAAATTGACGTGGACCGCTGTTGTGGATACTTACAAGCGCTGCAGTGCCGTGCCCAGCATTCCACCGTTTCGAGCCTTCATCAAGCATCTTCAAGCTCAGCCTGAGCAGTCCTCTGCGGTGTTTTGGACGGAAAGACTCTCCGACTGTTCTCAAATTGCTGAACACGCTTTTCCTCGGGTGCCAAGTGGTCATCGACCAGTGGCTCAGGATAATCTCACGTTAACACTCTCAACGCCGTCCCCAGAGGCCATGCGGGCAGCACGAAACGATCATATAAGTCTCAATACCATATGCCACGCTGCATGGGCTTTGGTACTAGCGCTGTACTCCAGTTCCCGCGTGGTCTCTTTTGGAAGTACACGCACAGGACGAGATGCCGACGTTCCTGGCATTGAAGGAATGCTCTTTCCGACCATGACAACGGTTCCAATGCAATTTAGTCTTGAATCTCTGGACACGATCACAGCCAAAGAATTCTTGACCGCCGTGAGACAAGATCTTCTGGGCGTCGTTCCTCATCAACACTTTGGAACTTCTAGGATTTCTCAGCTCAGCCCACAGGCGAAGCTAGCTTGCGAGTTCACTTCGGTACTGACAGTCCAGGCCGGGGAGGAAGACGCCTCAATAAATGGTAACGATAGCGGTCATCAGCTGGTCTCGATCAGACAACCCTCGGTCGATCCCGCCATTACCATCGTGGAGCCAGTCTTTCAGTCGGGGTTTCACCCGCTGCCACTTGCTCTGCAGGTGTTCAGCAGCCACGATGTCTCGCGTCTTACGGTAGAGGCAGACTACGACTCAGTGTGTGTTTCTCGGTGGCTACTTGAGCATGTTCTGCAACAATTTGACCACATTGTCAGTGGGTTGTGGCGCTCGCTGACGCTTGAAACGCCTCAGCCTCTCTTAGACCTCTTGAGGCCGCCAACCTCTCATCTCAACGAATTGATGGCATGGGCGGATCTCTCCACTGTCAATCCTGTGGAGCGGACAGAGCCTCAACTACTCTTCGAGCCCTTTGAGCGACTGACTGCAACTCAGCCACACGCTGCAGCTCTCGTGTCCTCAAGCCATGAATACACGTACGACGAACTCAATCGAGCTGCGGACGTATTTGCGGTTCAAGTTCGCCAGCGGATGCAAAAGCTCGAATGTCTAGAGCGCTGCATCGTGGGCTTCTGCTTCGAGCATGGCCCTGCTGCCGTTGTCGCGATGTTGGCCATCTCAAAGTCTGGATTTGCAATGATGCCGTTAAATCCGCTGGACGCCGATCGTCGCCTCCACGGTCTGGTGCAGCTGTCCGAATGCGCTTTTGTGGTCACATCTGAACTACAAGCGAAGCGAATGAGGAGACTGCTGGACGTAGAGGTGCTGGAAATTGATGAAAGTTCTTCGCGGAGCTGTGCACCAGAAGTCGACAGTCTGTCAAACTGTTGTACACAACCAAGACTCGCCTACGTGCTGTTTACTTCTGGCAGTGCAGGCCAGGGCGTACCTAAAGGCGTGATGGTGGAGCATCATGCGGCGACGGCCGCCGTCGTCAGCCTTGCAGCCCACTGGGGCTTGGACCGACATACTCGACGACTGCAGTACACCAATTACGCCTTTGACAACAGCATCGAAGATGTGTTCGGGGTACTCAGTGCTGGCGGCTGCATCATCGTCCCGTCCGAGTCTGAACGCTCCAACGATCTGATCGGCTTTTGCCGTCGATATCACGTCAACTCTCTACACATCACGCCAACTGTTCTGAGCCTGTTTTTTGCGAGTCCCCGGGACAGCGGTCTCACGCTGCAATCCCTCGTCGTTGGGGGAGAACCAATCAAGACGACGGAGCTCGAGCTGATCCACGAGTGGGTGTCTACATGCGCGAATCTCAAAGCGTTTGTTGCCTACGGATCGACCGAGACTTGTATAGATTGCATTGCTCGCCAGATCGGCTCTCCTTCTGAGTCCGCCGCGCCCGCGAACTGCATCGGATTCCCCATTCGGCCGACGTTGTGGCGGCCACTGGTGATCAGCCCTCTGACATGCCAGTTGGCTCCAGTGGGCGCGCAAGCAGAACTCTACGTTGAGGGTGCAGCGCTTGCTAGAGGTTACCTCGGGCAGCCGGATGCCACCAGTAAGCACTTTGCGGACATGTTCAGGACGGGGGTGCTGTTCAGTGATTTGCAGGATGCGCAATCCTCAAAGGCCTCGAGAGCATTTCGCACCGGCGACTTTGTGCAATATCATAGCGACGCGAGCCTCTTGAGCCTAGGCCGGAAAGATGGGCAAATCAAGATACACGGCAAGCGCATCGACGTTCACTTCATCGAGAGCCTTATGCTGAAGGCATTGCGCGCCGAGGGTTTGGGTTGCGCGGGGGCGCAGCAGACGGTAGTGGAAGCATTGGACGGGCATCTGCACGCAATGTTCATTTGGCCTCCGAAGCTGGACGCGGAGCATGATGTGATATCGGTGGTCACGGAAAGCTACGGACCCTGTCGACGACTGATGGGTCCTCTGGCAGGTCGCTTGCAGCAAAGACTGGAAGGCGTTGCTCCAGCTTTCATGATCCCCAACGTATTTGTCGCGATGGAGACGCTCCCCGTCACTGCATCGGGCAAATGCGACAGGACCTGGGTGCGCTCGATCTTGAGCTCGGTGCAAGGTGCATTTCTGCGCGGCGCGGCCGACAGCAGCGGTGATGCCGGCCAGCCCCCGGCGCTCACCCTCACGCTCACGCACACCATGGCATTGCTTCAGAGATGGTGGGCAACGGTGCTTCCGCGCATCAGTGATCCCGCGCAGCTCTCACCGAACGCACACTTCTTTCAACTGGGCGCGCACTCGGTTGCCGCGGTGCAGCTCGCTTCGTTCGCTCGATCGGCTGGATATCGACTGCGGTACGAAGACATCTTCAGCCATCCGGTACTTGCGGACATGGCCAGAACCATGTCGCCGCTGGACCCCTCCGTTCATGCCTACGCCCCGCAAGCTCGCTTCCGCTGTCTGCCTCCAGACAAGTGCCGCACAATCTTAGCCGACATTTGCGAGCACTATGGCATCGCAGAGCAAGCAATAGACGATGCCTACCCATGCACGCCACTGCAGGAAGCAACGATGGCCGCTACAGCCAAGTCCCCGGGAGCATTCATCATGGCGCAGAAGGTGCCTGTGCCCCTCTACCCTCTTGAGCGCGTCAAGGCTGCCTTTCAACATGCCTTCGACACCTTCGAGACCATGCGATCCTGCATCGTCCAGGTGCTCTCTGTCGATTCGCCGTTGATGGTCGTCCTCAAGACCAAAGTGGAGTGGGAAGAGACACAGTCTGCCGAAGAATTCCTTGCAACAGCTCGCAAAGTCCATGATTACGGTCAGCCGCTCGCGCGACTAGCTCTTGCACATCGCACGCCCGGCGATGACCCGTCATCAGTTCACGGGGAGATCGTGTTGACTGCGCATCATGCTGCGTTTGACGGCCCCATGCTCACTTCTTTCTGGCGGCACATTGACGCATTTCTTACATCTTCCGCATCTGGTGTGACTGCTCCACTGGTGCAATTTCGCGCGTTTGCGCACTTCATCAACGACTCAGTGGACGCTGACATATCCGCCAAGTGGTGGAATCGGCAATTGGACGGATACGCAGAGGCTTCCAATCATTTCCCGCCTGGCCTGCCCGTGGTTCCTTCGACATATCGCCCGTTGGCGAGCCGGAACTGCTTCAGAACGGTGTCGTTGTGTCAGTGGCATGAGAGACATACTTCTGTAGCCATACTGGCGAGAACAGCGTGGTCATTGGTACTCTCCCACTTTCTCGCTAGCAACGACACTGTCTATGGTGTCGTGGTGGACAGCGCTACCCCCTTCACAGGCCAGGATCATGCCATCGACTTGTCGAAGATAGCTGGTCCGACCAACGCAACAATCCCGTCCCGGACCCGCATTGACTTTGACACTATGAGCGTTTCAGCGCTGCTATCCCAAGTGCAGCAACAGAGCATTGAGGAAAGCAGATTTGCGCATTTGGGACTCAACAAGATTGCTACGCTGAGCGCTGCATGCAAAGTAGCCTGCCAGTTCTCCAGCATTGTTGTGATCCACCATACAACGGATATCGCCGGTACCGTGAACGAATCCGAAAAGCTGACGGGCTGCAAACTCATGGCGCGTCACAAACTTGGCCATTCCGTGATTCAACTAGAGGGCACGAGCGATTTCACACCGCATGCCCTCGTGGTATCGTGTCATCCCGTGGAGGCGTCAAACGGAACATTGCTGCGCATTCACATGCTGTTTGACCCGACTTTGGTCAAGGCAGAGACAGCCGAATGTGTGCTTGACGTCTTTGCTACCCTGCTTCGCAATATGACCGAGTGTCCACCCGAGACGAGTCTACGCACATTGTCAGCTTTGTCTGAAAAGGGGAGAAGTCTGACCTACTTGATCAGCGACCACAGTAGTGCAGCACTTGACGTTAGCCAATCTTTTGTGCACGATCTCTTCAGTGCAAGAGCTGTGCTTCGTTACGAGCAGGAAGCCATCTATAGTTGGGAAGGCACCATGACGTATCGTAGTCTTGACGACTATTCCTCGGCACTGGCTCTGGCATTGGTGCAGGCGGTCTCGTCGGCAACGGGCCGCCAGTCTGGGATCGCTTTCATGATGGACCGATCAGGAGACGTCGTGATCGCAATGCTCGCAATCCTCAAGGCGGGATTCTTCTTCGTGCCTCTCGATCCACGGCACCCAAGAAAGAGGCTGCAGACCGTGATCGATGCAGCAGGCGTGCAATTGATCGTGACGCAGGAGAAGTATCGTGAGGAGGCTGAGGCACTGCTTTGCCCACTCCTGATCATGGAGGACATGAGGATACAACAGCAAGTGTCTGCTCACGCCCTGTTTCAGAATGGCAGTACAATCAGCCGGCTCGCCGAAGTCTCTGCACTCGGTAATGCGGCGGAAAGGACAGCTTACGTTCTATTCACCTCGGGATCCACCGGGGAGCCCAAGGGGGTCGTGATGAAACATCAGGCGCTGGGCACGACGCTGTTGGCCCTTGGCAAATCACCGCCACTGCCAGAATCTTTCAGATTTCTTCACTTTGGCAACTATGTCTTCGACGTTAGCATCTACGAGGTCTTCGTGACACTGCTCTATGGCGGCACAGTGTGCATTCCTTCGGAGCACGAGCGGCTCGATGACTTGGAGGGCTTCGTGCGTAGCGCAAAGGTCACCGATGCTGCAATGACGCCCTCGATGTCTCGTGCACTGGACCCGGAGAGAGTATCAACAAGAACAAATTTGCGAAGGCTGCGGTTGGGTGGAGAGGTCATCGACCTACGGGATCGGAATCGCTGGGTGTTTCCCGGCTCGAATATGCAACTTCATATTGTCTATGGTATTACGGAAGCATGCATAGCCAATCTCGACCATGTCGTCAAGGAACCGAACGAAGACCCTAGAGTGATTGGAAGACCGATCAACTGTCGGACTTGGATTCGCAATGTGTTCAATCCGTCCGAGCTTGCGCCTCCTGGTGCGATAGGTGAACTTTGCCTCGAAGGACCGTCACTCGCTGATGGATATCTCAACGATCCTGTCAAGACTGCCGCAGCATTCCTGCATGAGCCTGCATGGCTGCCGGAGCGACAGCTGGGAAGTTCCGAAAGGAGGAGCGTGTATTGCACTGGGGACCTAGCTCATTTCAACCCCAACACCACGTTAAGTTTCGTTCGCCGATGCGACTCCGATCACCAAGTGAAACTTCGTGGTCTGCGGCTTGACCTTCGCGAGATCGAAGTTGCCATCGAAAGAGCGAGTCCGTCGGAAAATCATCGGGTGGCTGTAGAGCTGCTTGCGCCTTCGGGCGCTGAATCCTACCTATGCGCTGCCCACTTCGTCGCGCACGGCCGGGAAGAGATGGGCAAGGGCCTCGAGTACGGACGTCTGCAAGAGTCACTGGCGGAGACGCTTCCTGACTTTATGGTGCCTCGATATCATGTCGTCCTGGACCATCTGCCTTTAACTCCAGTTGGTAAGCGGGATCGCAAAACCCTGCGTGCGCTCATGGAATCTGCTCTGAGTTGCCGACGTCGCAGTGATGAGGGGAAACGCAAAGATGACGCCGACCGTGCAATGCCCTCGACCAAAGAAGAACAGCTCCTCCAAGCCACGATCCGCCAAGTCCTCAAACCGGGAGACAAGCGGCACGTCACGAGACACGCCAACTTTTTCAGTATTGGGGGAGATTCTATTCTGGCTATTCGCCTTGTTGCTCTCTTACGCATTAAAGGCTACACTCTTCGCGTTGTTGATGTCTTTGAACACCCGACTATTGCCAAGATGGCTGCCACCGTCAGACGGGCGAACGAGAGCGATGTCGGTTTGGGCCTCAGCAGGCCCGGTGACGATGATGTAGCGTCTCGGAATGCCCGGGTTGTGGCTGCACAGAGGTGCGGCGTGGATCTGGACGACATTGAGATGGTGTATCCGGCCACCGCCGCACAGACGATGCTGCTCCATCGTGTGGTTAGATTCTCATTCGATATCTCTCGAGCTCACGCCTCCGTCGTGGAAGAGCTGTCGCGGGCGGTCAAAGCGTGCGTGGCTCAGTTTCCCATCCTACGGACGCACTTCACTCCGTTTGCTGACCCGGTGACTTTGAGCCGGGAGCCACACCGTGCACGTATGTTGCAGGTGGTATTGAAATCCAAAGACGATCATAACGGTGTCGGCATAAACGTTGCTCGCGGAAGCGACATCACGGCTGCCGGGCCATTGACCTTGGACGAGTCGACCAAAGGACCATTGCACTGCTTTCAGATCGAAACGGACACTGAAAATACGGGGAAAGGCTGCCGTCTCGTGTGGGAAATCAGCCATAGTCTGTACGATGGATGGTCAATGCGGCTCATGATTCGCTTCATTAATCAGATGCTGCAGGGACATGACAATACGGAACACCCTGCTGCCGTTGCTTCCTGTCCATTCGCCCACTACGCCGAGCATGAAAATCAGTGTCGCACTGAACGAAACCACCAGCTCTTCTGGAAGTCGTACCTCTCAATGTTGCCGAATCCCGCGTCGCACCTGTTCCAATACGCTCAAATCACGGACCCTGTGCGCAATATGAGCAGTACCTACCGCGTCACCATGCCTATTAACATGAATGAATCATTGCCCAGCACCTTCGCAACGACTCTGCTGGCAGCGCTTGCGCGCACCGTGAGCGACGCACTCTCATCAAGAGACATACTCATCGCCTACGTGACCGCCGGACGATCCGTAGCATTGCCGGGCATCGAGACATGTGTGGGACCAACCTTGAGCTTGATACCACTCCGCCTTCGCCTTCCCACTCGTGGCCCTCGGCTCCAAGAAGGAGAGCCGGCGACGGTGGGGGCTACCAGGACTTGCCACGATCAATTGGAGGAAGATGCGCGCGTGGTGCAACGCGAGCTCAATCGAGTCCTGCCCTACGAGGCCAGTGCGACGAATGCCTGCTGCAGCATGGAGGATGTCTCTCCGCCCTTGGAGCTCGTCATTCATCCGAGGATCCAAGACCATCACCACCAGGTCCATCATTGCGACCACGACGACAAAAGCAGCCATAATGACCACCTGGAACCATGTCCACACGACGGCGACGATGACATCCTCCGTTTACGAGAAATTTCCAACGTGAGTGGTGCGAGCGGTGGCTTCCTTCTAGAGTTCTCGCAGCATAATGATGGCGCTTTTGGCACAATGACGGCGAGATGGGACCGGAGAGCGGCCGTTGAGGCGCAGGTTAACGAACTTGTCTATGCTATAATTGCTTCTTTGTCGGACTGCTACCTATCGCGTTACTAGCGTTGTTTCAGGTGAATTGGACTTACATAGGATGAATGGTCAAAAGGCAGTATAGTGTATATAACTATCTTGAACCTTAGGGGTAGGGACCTTACAAGAGGTAGTAAATTGATTACGTGCGTCGGAACAACATTATTCTACGCCGAAGCTAGCTACTTGGCTAGCCAGTAGTCGTACTAATATAGGCTAAAAGTATACTTATAAGAAGGTAGATAAGCTTCTACTTTCAAGTAGGCTATATTATAATTAGAGGCATATTTCAGGAAGTCTACGGTAATTCGCTATCGATGTGAACGCACCTTCCGAGCTAGTATGGTCATCCAATACCTTGCTATCAGATGTCCAAGTCCCTTTCCCATCACTGCCGCATCATCAACGAGCCGCGTCTTTGCTTAAAATGTCGCATGATGCTGACCTCCAGCCCCAGCGTGCGAACTCGGTGGTAGGTCCTCTTCTTCAGTGCCCCAGGCACTCTCTTCTTTACCCAGCGTAAGCTCCAGCACACCGCCATTCAGGAAGAACTCATGTCCAATCCAGCTGCGACTATACGTCTTGCCGTTCAATGTTGCGTTCTGAACATATATCGCCTTATAGGCCGGATCGAACCCAACATTCCTAATCGTAGCCGACTTCCCAGTCTGCGGGTGCATGTAGCTCACACTCTCAAAGAACGGCGGTGTGATCAGGTAGACGTTCTGTCCAGCAACAGGGAACAAGCCTGACATGGCGAACGCGATGAAGGAGCCCTGTGCACCACTGTCGTCGTTACCTGGCAGACCGTTGACGCTAGCGTTGAAAGACGATGGGATGTAGGTATGGAGGCGGTATGCTGAGCGACCTGGACGTCCCGCGTAGTGGTACTGCAAAGCGGTAAGTTCACTTGGTTCGTTGCCGATATCAAGGAGGCCAGACTCATGGAGGTAATCGAGGCGGCGGACGAATTCGCTAGGGCCACCGAGGAGCGAGACGAGAGTGGCTTGGTCTTGAGGCACGTAGAATTGGTACTCCCATATGGCCGATTCGAAGGTTTCTGAGAAAATGTCAGTCGTTTACGAGATATGATGTGCTCCGGCAGTTGTACTTACCGCGAGGATTTGAGCTGTAGCTACAGAACTTATCGTCAAGTGGCGAGCACTCGAACGGATTCTGGTATCCCCAAGTTCCGTTCGAGTACCGAGGCTGGAAGAAGCCGGTGAAGTTGCCAATCGTTGTACCATTGGGCCAAGTCGAGCTCTGATTTGCTTTATACAGGTTTTGCCAGTTCGCACCTCGTTCGAGATACTTCTCGTAGTCGCTGTCATGCTTAAGCCCGTGTGCCATGCTAGCGATACAGAAGTCATTGTACGAATACTCGAGGGTTCTGCTGATGCTGTGGAAATTTGGTCCGAATCCTAGGTAGTCATAATCGTCGACAGGAATGTAGCCCAGGCGCTTCCAGCTCTGAAGTCCACCACGACCGTTGACGCCCCAATCGAAAGGCTCATTCTCCGCATCGTTGACAACGGCTTCGTATGCATGGATCCAGTCGACTCCCGTCAAGTTCTTGACATATGCATCGGCAAGCACGACATCGGCATTGGAGCCACCTTGTGAGTACCCCTTCGATAGCTGCATACGACAGTCTGGTAGCCATCCTTCGTGTGCATAAGTGTCAATGAGACTGCGCAACATCTCGGATAACGCTTCTGGCTGGGTGATGGTGAGGAAAGGAAAGTCTGTTCGGAAGGAGTCCCAGATGCAGTAGAAGCTGTCAAAGTATGGCTCACTGCTCTGCCATAGAGGGTTCTCGGATGTGTAGTTCTGAGGCGATATCATGGTCCTGTAGATGCCAGTGAAGAACGCCTTCTGTAAGTCTTGAGAGGCACCACCTGGTTTGATGGAAATTCCGGCCAGCTTCTGCTTCCAGGCATCTTCGGCGTCGTTTGCCACTTTATCGAAGTCCCAAGTGCTACCCGAAACGCCATCTGGAATCTCGGACTCGGCACTGCGACAGGCTTGCTCGGTGCTGAAGAAGCTCACGCCCATTCGAGCTTGTATCTTCCCATCCTCTGGCTTCTGCAACCTCACAAAGCCGCCAGCCTGGATGTAGAACAAGCTGTAGCCACGATTGACGAAAAGCTCCTTTGGCTGCGTTCCGGCACGTCCATTGACCCAGATACCAGTGTCTTGGACTGAAGCGCCGCGAAAGTCGGCGCAAAAGTAAGCCTGATACGAGCCTACACCGAAACTTGGCAGGAAAGTCCCGTTTCCACTCATTCGACCCGTTTCCTGGTTGACCGATATTGATGCGTTCTGTCTGCTGTCTTGCAAATCGGTCAAGTCCAGCAGAAGGAGCGGACTGGACCCATTTGCGGGCATTGTAAATTCGTAAAGTGCAGTATGCTGGGTAGTGGTCATTCGTGCTTCGACTCCATTCTCCAGGTCCAGCGAGAAGAGGCCTGGCTTTGCTAGCACGCTACCATTCACGTAATTGACTGCTCGACCGTACTTTGAGCCAAAGGTACAGCCATCGATCGTGTCCCCGGCACAAGATGGCTGAAGCGAAATGGGGAAAAGGCCCATATCTGGTTGGCCCCCCGTGCCAGAATCGTGGAGCGCGGAGAAGCCGGTTACATTTGAAAGGTCGTAGCTGAAGCCTGCGGTGTTTTGCCCGGAGACATCTGCGACAGCCTTCGCCTGATCGGACGATGCTGTTAGCTTGGGGTAAAAAAGCATGCCACGAAGAATGATCCCACCATCCCAAAAGGAAGCGTGGCCCCAGCGAAGACATTGCCGCCATTGTACGATCCGATCAGTGGGTCTACTAGACTGAGATTCTGCTTGACGTCAGTTGTCTGCGCGTAGGCTAGGTGTGACAGGCAAAGTAATATGAACATTCCAGCCTTCTCGCGATGTGCGCTTGAAGTCTTGAGCAGTGACATATTCTACTACCTGCGCGAAAGGTTTGAGCAAGGACGACCGCAGTCTGTCACTGGAGGAAGAAGGAACGCGCAAGGTTACGTTCGAGCAGTGTAACATGACACTGACGCCTTCCAGGTTGGTCATGGATAGGGTTCCCGGTGTATCTCGATGAGGGGTACACCCCTGATTGAGCAGCATCCTGGTTGTAATGCTTTACACCATGAATCGACCTGCGCATGGTCTTGGTGCCATCGTGAGGGCGGACGAGACGGGACACATGTACCCTGGAGTGCAAGCACACAAGGAGAGGGCAGAGGAACCACTGGCAGCTGGAGGAAAGAGAGCGTGAAGTCTGTTGGGTAGGGAAGCGCTTAAAGACGCCACAATCGCGCTAGCAAGCGGCCCTTGCGCGTCACCTCAGACCTGCACCGTGCGATGGAAAGTCTCGCGAACATTGACCAGGAAGGAGACACCTCTGGTGGATGAACAACAGAGCGCGATAGCATGCCACCGCAGAGCAGAGGGACGCCGCCCAAGTCGTCGGGCGTGCCCAATGGGTTCCAGTCCAAGTCGACGCCGAATCTGCCTACGCTGCCACCCTTGAACACGAGCGACAAGAAAGGTCCCAATGGCAGTGCCCATGCGACGCTGCATCCCGACCATGCAACACATCTAGCCAACAACAGCACCATATCGCCAGACATCCCCGGAGACAACATCACCTCTCCCTCAGAACCCGCCTCGATCGAAGACTTCTCCCTGGACTCGACCCTCGAACCACCACCACTATCGCCAGCTTCACCGGGCGAAGAGTCCGGCGAAGAGGAAGACGGACACGTACCGAATCTGCCACCACGACCAATATACCACCACCATTCACGAAGCCACACGTATCTCGGCCCCTCCGCCTTCGCCCCGCCCTTCTACAACCGCCCGCCAACCCCACTACCACCCTCACCCTCCTTGACCTCCCTCCTCCGCCCAACCTTCAGCTCCCACAACAGCCGACCCACCACCCCCGACCCCTCCAGCGACGAAGGCACGGGCTACACACACGGCGCCGAGACGGGAACACAGACACCGAATTCCGCCGCAGCCTCCACCTTGACCAGCACCTTCCGCTCCGCAAAGCCCATCCCCCGCGCCAGCCCGAAAGTCCCAACTTACGAATACTATGGCTTCACCCTCTACCTGACTAGCAGTCTCGCCTTCATCGTCTTCCTGCTATGGGCCTACCTCCCTTCCCCCTTCCTGCACCAGTTGGGCATCCACTACTTTCCCGACCGATGGTGGGCGCTCGCAATCCCCGCGTGGACGGTCATGCTGATCCTGTACATCTACATCGCGCTGGCGTCTTACAATGTCGGCTACCTCACCCTGCCTCTCAAGAGCGTGGAATGTCTAGTGGACGAAGCCGCGAACGTGGCAGTCGTCGACGAGACGGGGAAAATTATACGTAATGGGCAGGCGAGCTGGGGACACAAGGAGACGCAACAGAATAAGCAGAATGGCAGTCTTGGTCGTAAGGCTGGAGGGAAGGGAAAACACAGTCGGCAGCCGAGTTTGACGAAGGTGCAGACGAACCCGCATCTGGATTGGAGGACGTTGTGGAATGAGGGAACTGATGCAGTGTTGGATATCCCGATTGGGGGCGTTTGTGAAATTCTTTATGCTGGGGAGGATGTTGATGATGATGATGACGATGATGATGATGCCCTGTGTGATTACGATTGATGAAAGAGATATATTCATACCCGGCCTTCGGTGGAGTTATGCATACCGCAACTTCGAAGCCCAACAGGTCTTGGCAGACGAACTTTCTCCCTCGCAACAGGCCATCGGTCTTGGACATCCACGAGACTGAATCGCACGCGATGCGCGCGGTCAACCGAAAGATTACTGTCCATTAGTCTTGGACATCCGCGAGACTGAACCGCACGCGATGCGCGCGGTCAACCGAAAGCTTTACTGCAGTCGATCTGCTCTAAAGTCCTCGATACCGCAACTCGTCATTACGCTTGGTGCACATACCTACACGGCAGTACAGCCTTCTGGCATGACAAAGCACGCGTTGTTGGACGGAGAGACGTTCTCCATCGGACAAGCCATCAGCGTGCCTGATGGTACTGTCGGCTTTGATGATAACAATGGTCTTGTCATGTTCGCAGATCCAATCACGCACACCAGCGCCGAACGGTACTGCGTCCTCATTGGCTACGACGGCCGCATCAAGTATGAGCACGACTTTGGCAAGCCAGATCATGTCCGCTGGACCTGTACCAGGTGCGACGACAGCTCGGACCACAACCTCTGGAGCGACCAGCTGCGCTGTTCGGGAACCTTTGGACAATATTTTTGTCAACTGTCGTGTCGTTCTTCGCAATGGTGGCGTGATTACAGAAGCATCATGCGGTGGCCGTCATCGTGCTGCCGGCCACGCATGTCGCTAATATGCAGGCGGCTTGATTGATCGTGTGACGGACAGCTTTTGTCGCAGGTATAGGAGGACCTCCAGATCGGCTGTGGAGCCAGAGTGCAGCACAACAAGCACCTTTTCAAGCAATGTATGCGTAAAGTACTGTGCAGATCATGTCATGACACGCAGCACAACGTCTTGGTCGATCGGTCGCACCAACATCCGTTGCGATATTGCGGGTGACGGAAGAGCGACTCCGTCGTGTCCGTCCTGCGAGCGTCTTCAGACCAGCGGTGTGATGTCGACAACAGGGTCTTCCTGATACGCTGCCAAAAGTCCACTTTTATAAATGAAGTTGCATTGAATTTGCCGGAGCAGGAGCAAGATGAAAGTGCCGCGACCACATTAGCCGAAGTTGGCCGCTTCAGGAGCGATGCATGATTCTGCACGACTCCGATGCGTGTGGGCGCCACGAGATGGAGGTGTTGTAGGACAGTGGAACACGGCGAGCACGGTCAGGTGTCAGCGAAACAGTTCACAATGTTGCTGCGTATGTAGTTGCGTGGCATTGTATCTGTGTCTTGACTTGTCCAGGTGTTCATGTACTTGCCATCATGATGTTCTCCGGTCGAGCAACTGGATGTGGTGAGGGGAGCCATCTTTACAATCTCTGGGATGGCCTCGCCGTCAATTGCTGATCCCCGAGATTTCGCCCCTGCCGAAGGCAAATTAACCTTTCTGTACCCTTGCAGGCACGTGGTGAGGACGGGGAAGGTTGTTCTTCTCTTGGCTTGTTGCAAGCCGTACAGCAACCAAGCAGATACCCGACTGAAGATGTTTTGTAGCTTGTGCATAGCTTCTCGTTCGAGGCACGCCGTCGACATGTCTTGAGATGCAGCAGGTGACGGCGGTCTGGATACCGCTATTCGGGGCCGGGTCACTGTTTGATAGCGTTCTGTTGGCGGCGGGACTAAAAGCGCGGCGCCGAGCCTCGTGCGATCAAGTCTCTTGGGTCTGAGTCAAGCTGCGTCGCGCGCAATCTGGCGCACCGCAGACGACGACAGCAGCCCGCGAAATGCGGAGCTTAGACGGTGGATGAGAGTGACAAGCCCTCTTTGAACAGCGTCGCGGTGTTGTATGCTGCTAATAAGCTTTGCGAGCAACCACCTTGAACCCGAGGCATGACGATGACGCAGTTCCACGAGTGGGGCGCCAAGCTGTCCTCAGTGTCGGAAGCCGGCGACGGCCCACCGGCCCCAAGGCTTACGGGCCCCTGGCGACGGAATTGTGGCACGTCGCTGGAGACATTGAAATGAGCATCCCTATCCCAATCCCTATCCACGAACGACGATCACTTGTTGCACAACTCCCTCACCGTGCCTGCCGAGCAGCATGCGCAACGCCGTCGCGCAGCCTAATGAACGTTGTGCACATTGGTGACGTCCAATGCAATCGGCAAGTGTGCTGCCCAAAGCGTGTCGTGTGCCACCCGACGGCGGCATTCGTAGAGAGTGCAGCGACGCAAGCAACTGGAATCAGCAGAATATCAAATGGCTGTACAGCACGACTCAACTTCCGAAAGAAGTCGCGCTAATGCAGGTCCGTTCGGCATGGCGCGTTTGAGCGTTTGGCGCCTGCCCGCGGTCTGTGCTGCCCATCTTCATTCCACCCGCGCCAACCCTCGATGTACACGACTGAGCTGTGCGCTCCTCTGCTTCATCATTTCATCAGTCGTTGCTGTTCAGTCACTCCTTCGCCACGGTCACTACTACGCTGCCAGACTGCGGGTCGTGTCGCCAAGTGCTGCACGCCAACCAGTCGTTACATCGGATTGTTCATAGCCGTTTACGTCCACTACAACAAGCAACAATCAACCGACAGCTCGCCTCACGCAAGGCACATACCTTCCAAGCCCCTGCCCGTACACAAGCACAAGACACGCGGAATTCCGCCAGCACGAGCTTCGCGCCGCCACTTCACAACCTCACACTCGACATACATCGTGACTTTGACCGACTTCGACGTTGACCGCGAGCAGGCTTGTGAATCCTGCATAGCTTCTATCTGCGCCGGCACCGCAGCATCACCGCGCAGGCGCTCTTCAAGTGTCACCTTACCGCGACCCCACCAAAATGAAGACATCCTCTACCACATTCGCCGCCCTGGCCTTGGCTGGCAATGCCGCCGCTTTCTGGCGTATGCCATGCCGCTCCTCCACCGGCATCGCCCGTATGGACCCATTGGTCGCACCGGGCAGTGTAGCCGATCACTCTCACATCATCTTCGGTGGCGGCAGTAAGGATCCCTATTTGGACAACATTTGCTCGACGTCACTGATATATGAACAGACTTTGGTGTGGACACTACCTACGAGGATCTGGCCCAGTGCACTGGCAAGCAGAACTGCACCTCGTGTGGAGTTTACGAAGATCAATCCGCGTACTGGACGCCACCGCTCTACTTCAAGCACCAAAATGGCACAGTCGAGATGGTTCCAAACGTTGGTGGTATGCTTGCATACTACCTGTTCTACCTTGACAACCTCGAGCCCTTCCCAGAAGGCTTTGCCATGATTGCTGGTGACCCAACCTACCGTAACTTCACGGGTCCCTTCCCGGATGCCCCATTGAGCTCATGGCCGACCGACCCAACCAACCAGTTCTTCCTCCAACAGCGCGCCATTGGCTTCAACTGCCTGAACTACGCGAAAGATCCAGAGGCATCACTGTACCGCCACGAGTTCCCCGCGAAGAGCTACATGGACGCCAACTGCGCTGATGGTATTCGCATGGAGATGGCCTTCCCAAGTTGCGGAAAGAAGGGTGTTCTTGACTCTTCCGACCACAAGTCTCACGTTGCGTACCCAAGCTTGGTGAAGGAGGGTAACTGCCCAGAAGGCTTCGACGCCCACTACCCATTCTTGTTCTTCGAAACTATCTACGCCACCTACAACTTCGCCGGCATGCCAGGTGAATTTCTCGTGTCTACCGGTGACCCGGTTGGTACCAGCTACCACGCTGACTTCATCATGGGCTGGAAGTCCGCCGACTTCCTTGGTCAGGCCATTGAGACATGCACCGACGCAAGCGGCCAGATCGAGGATTGCTCCCTCTTCACACTGCAAGAAGATGCCGATGCCGCGCAGTGCACCTTTTCAATGCCAGAGACCTTCAAGGGTGACGACTGCGCAGGTCCACGCGATGGTCTTCCAGTCGGTGTGCCCGTCCAGTATGGACCAGAGCCTGCTACCAAGTACCCCGTCCCAGGTCGCTCGGGCGTGGCCACCACCGCCGTCCCTCAGACTTCGGCGCCAGCGACTTACTCACAATCTGCTCCCGTATACTCTCCTGTCAACCCATCCGACACAAAGACTGCCGAGGGTGGCATTGTCCAGGGCGCTGCAGCTGCCACCAGCACTCTTCTCGGCTACGGCTCCGGCTCGGAGTCATCGTCGACGTCAAGCTCGAGCTCGCAGATCACCCAGGCTCCAGCATACTCTGCCAGCTCAGACGACAACGCTGTCAGCACCACCTGCATTACCCAGGGTAACGAAGTGATCGAGGTCGTCATTGAGGAGACTGAAATTACCGTCACCGCGACCGCCGTGGCCACACCCAGCGCAAGCGGCTACGCTGCGCCAGCTTACGACTCTAAGCACAAGCGTCACATTGAGAAGCACCAGCATCAGCACCGCCATGCTCGTCTTTAAGCATCCACAGCAACGTTGTTACCTCAGATACCCGAATGAGCGACATGCATGCATTGAAAGGGCGCAATTGTATGGTACATGAATTCATCTCTTTCGACTCGAGTTTGGACACGTAAAGCGAGGAAACAACATGGTCGGCGACGCCACCTGGAAGGCTCGGGCTGGACCTGTGCGATTGTAACATACTCCACGAGATTCACGGTGCAATGAGCTCGGCATTCAATCAAATCAAACTATAGGACAGGCAAAACGATCAATCGATCGTTCAATTGGCTCGCTCTTCGCAACCATCTTGCTTTCACGGCCTGAGAACCCTTTTCAAGCGCTGTACATGTGTTGCATTTCGATTCTCAGCAAGTCTCAAGTTTCAGTCTCAAGCATTACTCTTGTATGTATATATGTCGCAGGCAGCAGCTCCAAGTATTGTCTCATTCACTCCAATTCTTACAGACAATTCTCACATTGCAGTAAACATTGCCACCGGACAAAAATATATCTACGGCGCAGCCGTTAATCCCCTCCCACGATTCTCATAAATGCTACAGTTTCTCTACCACCTCATCACAAATTACCTCTTCAAATATGGGAGCGCCACCATACCAACTACTCCCCATCACGCACAAAGATTTCACCAAGCAATGTCCCATCGCCAGTGATAGGCAAAGATGTCGCAACATGCGCTCATGCGACCACCAGCGCTATCGCGAGGCTCATCCGGAGGCTGGGAAACAGGTCGAGTATATCTCATACATAACCTCACGGGCCATGGAGGGAAGATTTCGCCAGGGACGAGGAAGACGATGACGAGACGGTTGCATGAGTTGAGTGACTGCATGGAGCATCAGAGTCCGGAGATTATGGAGGATAGTGTGAGGAGAACGTTGGAGCAGTTGGAGAGGGCGGAGAGGTTTATTGAGGTGGCGAGGGGTGTGTCGCCTGCGAGGTTTCCTAAGAAGGAGATTCTGAGGCAGGAGACGCCTGTGGTGGCTTTTGCAACTGTTGGTGGATTGCCTACGCCTGTGGGGAGCACGTGGTCTTCGCTGGAGTCTGCTGGGGCTGTGCCGAGTACATCGTCTGCTGAAGTAGAGCACCGATCATAACTGCCGATCAGACACGAACTTTCTTCTGGGGCGTGTCATCTCATCCCACTCCGTCTTCAGTCAAGTCCAGAATCAAGCAGGACCCATTCTCAACACCACCAAAGCTTTCTCACCCTCCAACACCAACAACTTCACCACCACCACCACCACCACCATCACGCCGCCCCCGTCGCCGCGTCACAAAACCCGTCATCAACCTGCCCTCAGTCCCAACCCCCCAGGCCCCAATGCATCTTCATCAGAGTCCACCAGCTCGAAATTGAGAACCAAGACCTCCGTGACGGAATCGCTCAAGCTAACCGCCGCGCCGACACAGAGCGCGACATTGCCAAAGCAGCACAGCGCGCTGCGAGGAAATGGCAAGGCCATTACGAAAGGTATAAGACAGAGGTTTGGGCTTTATTTCGGCAGAGTCAAAGGGTCGAGGATCGGGAGCCGGAGAGTGAGGAGCTCGACGGGGAGAAGGAGAAGGAGGTGTGGAGAGAGGTGGATGATGGGTATGGGAGTGAAGAGTAAGCGCAGAAGAGTGGGACTGTGGTGAACGGTGGCCGTTGCGGAAAGATTACTTGTTTGGGTTCACCCATGTCTGTGTGTACATGTACTTTTCGTATCTTCACGGTCGTCAAACGAAAAAATCACGTCATATCGCTTTA
The DNA here is from genome assembly GCA_002116355.1 of Dothistroma pini CBS 116487. NCBI lineage: Eukaryota > Fungi > Ascomycota > Dothideomycetes > Mycosphaerellales > Mycosphaerellaceae > Dothistroma > Dothistroma pini. Next base: position 106,863 of record KZ108365.1, on the reverse strand, counting down.
AATTCATCGTTCTTCGACCCCAGTCCATCAGTGAAGACACTTTGGGCGAAGTAGATGGCACTTCGTGAGATCCAGCAAACACGGGATCCACTTCACTTGTCTTCCTGCTCAATTCAATTCAGCTCATCTAGTCCCCACCTCTTCCACCCATGCACCCTCCAATACCCGAGGCTGATTTTTCTGCAAACGCCGTAATCCTGAATCGCACCATCACCCGCCTCCGACAAGAACTCCACGACGCAGATGGCAGAATCTTCCGTCCGGAGGTAGGACTGCTCCGAGTGTGGCTCTCAGCCAATGATGCGGTAGAGAGAATTGAAGTCGCCGAACGTGCCGAGGCCGCATGGTTACGTCGGTATACACATCTTGAGGCGCGGAGCAATAGGTTTGAGGAAGTGAGGACGAGTAGTGTGGGAGACGAGAGGTGGAGCATGTACGGGGTGAAGTAGGCTCGGGTGATATCCCAGACTTTATGTTGTGATGCGGCATCGATATATGCGTTCTCAAGAGCTATTCAAGGATATCTACACTGCTGTCATCTCTATCTCTGTCATCATGTCATCAACGTGTCGCCTATGAGTGTCAGTGCTGGGATGCTGCTCGACACATATACTGCACGTGCTCTGAGACATCTGTCTGATCTCCGGCGGTGGCGTAATATCACCCATATCTCTTAAGCATAAGCCGGCATAAGTCCCTTCATACTCTCGCTCTCGTGCGCGCCAGTATCTTCGCCGGGAACATGTCTCTCCTCCTCTTGCTCCACGATGGTCGTAACATGTATGCCCGGTATAGCCTGTGTCACATTCGCACAGAAGCCACCCGTTATTTCCCTCGTCGGACTGCTACGATCCAATTCGCTTTGTGTACTCTGACTTCCACCTTCTTCCAACTCTTTTATGTCTTTCGAATCCAAGCCTCCGAATCGTCTTCCTAACCTGGAGAACTTGCCCGCTGATTTGATGTGGCTGTCAGTCTGGTTGTGACCCGCGGTGCAGCTGGCATGCGACTTGCCCGGGTTCCCGAGTTCTAAAGAGGTGACGTGTCGTGAGCCGTGGCTGGTGTTTTGAAACAATGTTGGGAAATAGCGGGAGATGCAGCCTTTAAGGGTTGGTAGACAGCTGCACAGGATGCCGACGTTGACTTCCATGGAGGACCAAAGTGCTGCCAGCGGGTTGTCCCAGCTGATGTCTGATGTCTTCGAGATGGCGTACAGGCCAGAGAGGCGAAGAATAGAGCAGATGCAGGTCACACCTGCGTGGTCTTTAGCAATAGACGGACGCTACTACCTTGAAGTGCTCACCTCCTAGACCGAACACAGCCATGAGTATGTACTTCTGTCTCTTTGGCAGGTTCAAGCTTTTTAGTACCGGCAAAGGCAAGATGGCCGTGCAAATGTCAGTGATAATATTCACTGCTGCATTTGAGAACCTGGGCTAGATCAGAATTGCTGCTTCGAACCACCCGCACTGACTTCGTCACTCACCATACTGCCAATCGACTCAAGCAAAACCCGGGAATCTCCTTGTGCCAGAAAGAGCGTATTGGCCAGCATGCGAGGAGCGCGCTGAAGAATGCCCACAAAGTCCATGCTACAACGATGGCCATCAAAGTGAAGCAGGCTTTGCGAAACGTGCGATGGGGGAAGATGCGAAGGTATTGAAGTAAGATCGATAGCTTGGCGAAGCAAAGAGCCAGGTAGTAAGTCCAGACACTGGCCCAGAACCATATGAGGGACCACACGTTCTCATGATCAGTCAGGCTAGCTGCATGTCGTCCCATGCCATACTTCACTGCATTTTGTTAGACCCGGAAGACTCGGCTGTAGTCAATGAGCGAGGAATCACCTTGTAGGCACATGGTCATCGTTAGGCAGATGGAGAGCACAACTGCGACTAATATGACCAAGTCGTCGAGACCAGCGTCGCGAACGATGCCAAGGCGTGTGATGAGCCTTAGAAATGTCGTGATGAACGCCAGTATAGTGAAGGATATCGTCACTCCGACGACAGCGCTTCCCGGCGCATGGCCGCTCGCTGTCATGCTCGTTGTTGCAGGCCCAGTCCAAAGGTGACAATGTGGCTTTCTCGAAGGCGCCGCGGGCTCGAGCAGATCATGAGCTGGACTCGACTAGCATACCTACAGGTGAGGTTGGCAGGCAAAAACAGCAGAGATGTAGAGGTGGTAGGTGGCCGTCCACGTAGATAGTGATGGCTTAGAGGTGCCCTGCAAGGAACGTTGCCCACAGAACTCAGCAGTGATCATGAAAGGTCCTGAGGTAAGGAGAATCAAGGAAAAAACGGCAAACGAACGATAAACAGACGCATGGCCAGGATGAAATGCAGGCAATAACCACGTTGTTTCAAGGTCTGCAAAGCGGTGGTAAACCCGGGATGCGCATGCCGAGACGTGGTTGTGCTACCGTAAAAAGAGGTCAAGGCGGGTGACGAGAGGGGAGGAATCGGGTGGTGGATCGATGTGGCATCAGATTATGGTGGCCGCGGATGGCTGGATAAGCACAGCGATGTTGCGAGTCATGCTGTGGCGCTCTAGGTGGTCTGATCAAGAGATCTTGTAGGACGAGTGGATGCATATGATCGGGTCTGAGGTCAATGGGTCTTCTGCGCTAGAAGATTTAGCTGCAGCTGTGACTGTGTCACTTGCACGCGAGGTTCTTCCGGGCGGCTTGGTGATCCGATCGAGTATCGATCAACAACAGGTACTCTTGACGTCGAGACTCGGCGATACGAGCTGGCAGGGCTGTACTGGAATATGTCGCTTGGAAACAAGACTGATCCTCGAAGCATTCGAGATGTTTGCATGGCATCGATGTGCAAATGTCGCGTGAGCAGCGTCTCGGAAAGGTCCTGGCAGAAGGCGTCCTCCGGTAGTACGGTAGCACGACTTGATGCAGTACGGAAGCATCCAAATGACCGTGCATATACTGTACGACGTGCCCTGAGACTGTTGCAAGCGCGTTGAGATGGAATGTGGGAAGTCAGCTGAGGACCTCATCATGCTGATCCGCCATATCATGTAAGGGTCGAGTTTGCGCGTGAGCACTTCGTTGCCACCTGCACATTGGAGAAGTGGAGGTCAATGTCGTTCAGAGTTCGTCCATTGCTCGGAGAGGGCTGGAAGAAGGCATGGTTAGCACGTGATAAATCGCGCAACGACATTACCTCCATATCATGTTGACGGTGGAAGACGAAAGGGGCAAGTGTCAATGAAGACTGATTGATGCAGTCGGAGAAATGTTGAACTCTTAGTTGCAAAACAAGCTTCAGCCCACTCGGCAAGATCCGACGACAGCTGTTGATCTCGAACCAGCGACGTGTAGCTATACCACAAAGTGCAGCACATGTAGTCCATCACAACCCCGACAGCAAGTCTGTCACAACTACCGCCCAATATGCACTCCAGTCTCGTGCGAGTCCAAAACGTCTTCGGCTTCTTCACCTCCGTCACCTTCGCCGTGGCAGCAGCAATCGCCGTCAGCGTCCTCCTAAGCCCCCAAACACCCTCCGCCAGTCTCGAGCTCAAGAACGTGAAAGTGTAAGATCCAACCCACAAGATACTACACCTTCACAACACACAATGGTCTAATCTACTCTTCAGAGCGAAAGGCCGCCCTCACTACTACTCCCCGAAACGCGAAGAATACGCACACGTAACCTTCGACCTCAATACCGACCTCACCTCCCTCTTCAACTGGAACACAAAGCAAATCTTCCTCTGGGTCGAGGCTTCCTACCCCTCCACCTCACCCTCCGAAATCCCCGCCTCCGAGGCCGTAATCTGGGATGCCATAATCCCGTCATCCTACGCGCCGTTTCATCAGAATACCTACATCCACCCCACTGCAAAGAAACTGACAGCGAAGGAGAAGAAGGCGTTAAACAATAAGAAAGGCCTGCCGTACCCCGCCGGTGCGAGTCCAGGAATTGTGAGATTGGAAGGTCAAAAACCGAAGTATCAGATTACAGATGTGACAGGGAAAATGGCGCAAAGGGACAATGCGACGTTGACACTGCATTGGAATGTGCAGCCGTGGGTCGGGATGCTTACGTGGACGAACAGGAAGACGTACGGGAGATGGGAGGGGTTGAATGGAGGGAAGAGTGAGATGTTTGCGTTTCCGCCGTTGAAGGGAAGTGAGACGGTAAAGAAGGAGGACTTGAAGACCGAGACGGGTGGAGAGAGGAATCGGGGTAGTCCTGCGTAGAGGATGCCCAGATGGGAAGTAAATGCATGATACGAGGGCAAAGCATTGTGACAGAGGACACATACTCTATTCTGTGCGGGTAAGATGCCTTTCTCTCGAGCTCTGTGCGTCTCATGCTTGTGCACGATCAATGCCTGACGGCGGCGTGCCTGGGAACTCTGCGATTTTTTCAAATCCCACCATGGAGCCACCTGAATCACCACCTCCATGCTCACCATTCGAGACTGCTCGCTGAGCATCGTCCTGTCCTATAATTGCCATGCTTAAACCTTCGTCCACCCTATCCAATGCTGCATGTCTTTGACGAGTAATTTTGTCGAAGAGAAGGTCAGCAGCCCGCATGGGTGGACCATCAAACGGCTCCAGTGTCGCCCTACCAAAGCGCTCATCCTTCGTGCTCAAATCTCTTCACTGAAGCCAATGATGTCAATCGCAGAGGAGGTCCATAGGCCGTGCAGGTGGGGTGTACCGTCATTATTATTAGGAGACTATCCTTCTGTAGCTGCTGCAGGTTCCGTTGTTCTGGGCTTCTTTGCTTCACCACCGGCGGCTTCTTCCGCCTTGCGCTTCTCGCCCTCTCGTTCCCGTCTCCTGGTCTCACGCTCCTGCCTCTCTTTCTCCTTTCTCAGAGCCTTCGACTCAAATTCGTGCCAATCTCCTTCTAAGTCAGCCAGTTCGACCACTTGTGCGGGCTTTGGCTCTTCAGTTGTGAAGTATGGATGTTCGAGCACGTCGGAAGCAGTCGGTCTATTTGCCGGGTCGTACAAGAACATCGCTTGCAGAAGCTCGAAAGCCTCCGTGGAGACTTTATCCTGATACTTCTCCTTGAAGGTCGATCCACTTCGGTGAGTGGGTCGCAGAAGCTCGTACCACTGTAGCTCCGATACACCCGGCCATTCGCTGCGTGAGGGTGTGCCGAGCACATTGTAAATCTTGTCCAGCTGGTTGATCTCACTGCCATCTCCAGGAAAGATGGCATGTCGCGTGAAAATCTCGACAAGAACGCAGGCAGCACTCCAGATATCCACCGCAGGTCCGTATTGAGTCTCGCCCAGCAATAGTTCTGGACTTCGGTACCAGATGGTGATGACACGATTGGTGTAATCCTGCTTTTGTCGCTTCTGGTAGAACCGCGCAAGACCAAAGTCTGCGAATTTGAGAACGCCTGAATTTGAGACCAGAATGTTGGCAGCCTTGATATCACGATGTAGAACACCTCGTTTATGCAGATAGTCGAGGCCTTCGAACATCTGCTTGGCGAGATCTTTCTTATGTGCGGCGGATAGTGCGAAGGTAGGGTGGTTTAGCAGGCCTGTAAGGTCATGCGACATGTACTCGAAGACCATGAAGCAGTCATTACGCTCAACCATGACTTCGAGCAGCGGCACGACGTTGACGTGATTGAGTGATTGCAGGAGCTTGATCTCGCGTATGGCGGTGACAGGAAACTGTGACATGTCAGCAAGGATCAATCACTTAATGCAGATGGTAGCACTTACGCCATCTCGCTCGCCTTCCATGCGGATCTTCTTCAGCGCGACCATCCCCCCAGTGTACACGTGAACAGCCTTGTAGACTTTGCCATATGTGCCTGAACCGACCACAGAATCGTTGCCAGTCTTCCTGTAGTACACACTGTCAGACTTTGCGTGCTCCTCTGAAAGCTGTGGTCGAGTCTTTATTCGCTTCTTCCTGACCATCTTCTTCTGCGTCCTCAACGGCGATGGCTGTCGTGGAGGTCCCACTCGGGTGTTGCCGACATAGTTGGAGCTCTTGGGCATATTGCTCTGCACAGTGCTTTGGACCAACGGCGAGATCGTGGAAGGTAGCTTCTTCGCAAGGAGGGGTGATGTGTCTGCTTTGCTGGACTTGGACATGATGGGAGTCTTGTCAGCAGCTGCCATGCTCGCACGGCCCTTGATGGAGAAGCTGATCTTATTCTTCTCCCGCTCTGCTTGCGCTGCCAACTCTTCAGCAGTCTTGGGCACTGCGGCAGTGTCTGGCGCTGTATCGATCTTTCGTCGCTTGTTGGCGCTTTCATCTTCCGCGCGCAAATCGGCCGGGGGCCTGAATGGGTTGTCCTCATCTTCCGGATCAGGGGGCGCAATCACTGACTTCAACTGCGGTGCGGTCGTGCTGGACGTGCCTTCCTTTGGCTTGTCGCCGGGCTGAACCAGGTGTCCACCCTTCACGCCATCTCCAGGAGTCCAGGACAAGTTCGCAAAGTGTGCTCTGCCTCCTCTTGCAGCCGCACCACCGCGCTGCGGGGTCCTAGAGAAGGACTCTCGGGCAGGATAGTTCGGTGATCCGCCATATTGGTTGCCCGGTCGTGGTTGATAGTATGGCGCACCAGGTTGTGATGGTGTTTGCTGGTAGCCGTGTTGATATGGCGATCCATTATGCGAATGTCCTGGCTGCTGGTGTGCATTGTGTTGATAAGGCGACTGTCCGTGAGGATACCCGCCATAGTTGCCACGGCCGTACATCTCTGCGTCTTTACCGCTTACCTCTTTGCGAGAGCGACGACTGTCCGGGCTGATGGACCGCTCACGAGAACGATCACGTCTGCAATGGGAGGAACGACCCTTTCTCAGACTTTCGCGACTTGTAGCTCGGGCTGATGAGTCGACAGGTGAACGTGTCGCCTTGCGACTATCTCGAGCGCTGCCTCTTGCCCGCGGCGGCGAACGTCTCGAACCACGCGGGTACGCCTCGTCACGGTGCCTGCTGGTGTCTCCGTATGCTCTTTCTACCTGCTTCTCTGCCGGGGGAGAACGCGAATATCGCCAATTATGACTGCGTCGACGATTGCGATCCGTGGACTCTCCTCTCCGATATCTTTCAGGCGATGCCGGTCGTCTTTCCCGTCGCGAATCAACGTCTCTCCTCGACTCTTCTGACCGCGAGCCGCGGGGACGAGGTGTGCGTTGATCTGCCACCTGCCTTCTGTCTGCCAGTGCGTCTTTGTCCTGTGCAGGCCTCGGCGACCTTGCGCTCGTTGCCTTGGTCGATAATTTGTGATGTCGGGAGGGAGTGCGGCTTCGATGGCGTTTGTGATAGCGATGATGGGACGTCGAAGGGGATGGCGATCGTGAGGTGCAACGTTTGTGCGACGTTGGAGATTCGGCGTGTCGGCGGGAAGGTTGATGCTGACGAGAAGCTCGATCTTGGGCTTGGCGGCAGTCCCCTTCTCCAGATAGATCTCGCCGAGAGGTAGGTGAACGGGAACGTCTCCTACTTGGACTCTTTGTGCGATCCCGATGGCGATGATAATGATAGCGGTCTGGAGATGGCGATCTCGAAGTAGCGCGTGAGGCAGAGTGTGGAGGTCGAGCAGCAACAGCAGCAACGCCGCTTGGCTTTGATCTCTCCCGAACAGCTGCAGTCTCACTGCTACTATGTCCCTGACGATTATCTCTGCTGCGATGCCTGCTGTAGTGGTCGTGTCGACTGTCTCCCTCCACCCAGCTTTGCTCGGGTTTATCCAATGATGACCCGTCCATACGGCGAAAGTCAAGGTACGCTGTACCAGCGCAAGGGAACGTCAAAGTCTCGGGAAGAAACGACACGCTCCGCAAGAGCCGGCCTGAGTGGAATCTAGCGGCGCAACAAAGAACACGGCTGAAATACTCAATGGAGATGGCCCGTGGTGATGATGGACCTGCTGCACACCTCTACCACAACTCACCTAGCCCTCGAAGGTGGATGTGCTGCAGGCTGGCCGAGGGAGCAGGTGCCGATCAAAAGTCCCCGCCCGCTTGCCGCTTGGCAGCTGTGATTTGGTGTGAAGGCCTTCCGAGATGGAAATGGTCAGTTGCCTTTGGCTCTGCTCGACGATATCACTACAGATCGTAGTGCATCCTCGCTGGTATTCACGTTGAGCAATACGCATGCTTAAGTCTGTCATTAGTTGCACCACGTGCCTGTCTGTCTTGCGTCTCCGCTCCCAATGTGATTCTAAATTCCGCATGACTGTCTCGTCTTTGCCAGCCCAGCGCTCCGAGGTGGACATCTACAGCGTACGCACAAGGCCACACCGTATGACAGAGGTCGATTGCGTTGACTGGAGAGACAGGCTTCATGTCATCACGTGCAGGGCCGTGGTGCCTCAATGCTGTTCGGCATGCAAGCAGCCTATCGGTACCGCTCACGGCGCGGCACATGTGGCCTATGCTGTTAGGATGGAGCTGGGGAGTGATCATACCTGGTCGAGAGAGCCCGGCGCCTTGTTGCACCACAATGCGCATAGGAGACGTGTCGCGAGAAGAGTGCTTCTTCTCGCGATACTTGCTCCGTCAGTTGTGGTCAGAATCGTGCGATGGACCCAGGCGATGTTGCAAGAGCGCTCAAGCCCCTCACCGAGCCTGTATCGTCGTCCGGGCTGATCTAGCATGCTTGCAATTTCTCCTCCTCAGCGCAAGCTCGCGTTAGTGCACATGTCCCAATCAGACTATGGCACAAACGCCCGCCTCTGCCCATTTTCTGCGTATCGAATGAAACGTTGACTATATAAGATATGCACTGAAAGTGCTATACTGCGCGTCGGGGGCCCTGAGTGCACGTGACTTGGCAAAGACCAAAGGAGTTGAGCTGAGCAGTGCCAGCGCCGTTCGTGACGCCGAAGCATCGTAATGAGGCTAGACATTTGGAAATGCCATGGAGTATGAGGTCCAAGGGGGGGAAGTGCGCGAGGCGTGCAAACGAAGGACAATATCAGCCAAAAGACCCATCGACAAAGCACGAAATCATGGTGGCGCAGGCGGCCGCGCTGTAGGCGGGGACGTGCCAGAGACACAGGGCCGCATCTTGATAGATGGTGTTCACCGGCTGCCGAGGTTTTCGTGATGCCGCCGGAATGTTGGTGGTTGATGTTGATGGCGCAGAGAGGAGGCATTCGGTGAGATTGAGGTGCGTCGGTCGGTGATCCTGAATGAAAAGCGGGCACGACTAGGCCGGATGGGAACTAAAAGCTGACATTTGGGATTGTTCGTTCCTTCACAAAACCCCCATCCAATTCACCCACTAGGCACAAGGCCTTACCTTTCCTCTCAGATCCGACTCGCGAAGATGGAGCGCCTGCGATCATGAACTACCTCTTTTACCACATAGACGCTGCGTTCTCCAATTTCTACCTTTAGACCCGACTTCGCCGATCCTCTCACCCAACCACCACCCCACCCGAGACTGGCGAACTTTTAACCACGCCAGTTACCACGCAGAAGATCTTCTTGACTTCACGCCGCCCTTGCACACCTAATCGGCTCGACCTCGCGAAAGCATTACTGCGGACCTAGACTCCCATTCATCAACATGGACAACTCCAGCCATGACTATGCACATTCTCACAGGCCAAAGCCCATACCACCGTACCTTGTGAACGGCCATTCCCCACTGCACCCACAGGCCTCCACAGAACGAGACAGTCATCGCGAGATGGCAGCGATTAAATCATCCATGGGTCCTCGCAGACAACCGGTTGACATGGACGAGCTTGAGAATCCTTCCGCATACCCCGTCTCCTCACTGCCGGGGGTGAACGGGGGGCACGAGGTCAGGTCAAGTGCTTCCAGACAGTACGATGAGGTTGATGATCACGACATGGAGGACTTGGAGCTGAAGGTAGCTCGTGCCGGTCCAGACGAGCCCATTACACCTCCAATGACCAGCCGCTCGAACTCGCCGTTCACCAGTGCGTCTACCGTTGACATGGACGGACTTTCTTGGCCAAGTGTTGGCACCTTGGGACGACTACAAGAACATGAGAGCCCAGCAGAGGCGCAGAAGAGGCTAGACAAGCTATCTGGCGCAGTACGGACCATACTAGAGTGCATTGGAGAGGATCCAGACAGAGAAGGCCTGCACGGAACGCCAGAGCGATACGCGAAGGCTATGATGTTCTTCACAAAGGGCTACGAAGAGAACTTGCGGGACATCGTGAATAACGCCGTGTTCAACGAGGATCACGACGAGCTCGTCATCGTCAAAGACATCGAAGTCTTCAGCCTTTGTGAGCATCATCTTGTGCCGTTTACTGGCAAGGTAAGTGCGGCGTGGTTGTGGTGGTTGAGCATGTCTGATCTCATGATAGATGCACATTGGGTACATCCCCAGCAGAAGAGTAATTGGCCTGTCCAAACTCGCTCGTATTGCCGAGATGTTCAGTCGTAGACTGCAGGTTCAAGAGAGACTGACGAAGCAGGTCGCGACTGCCATCTCCGAGGTGTTGAAGCCACAAGGTGTTGCAGTAGTGATGGAGGCCACGCACATGTGCATGGTATCACGAGGCGTGCAAAAGTCTGGAGCTGTGACTACCACGAGCTGCATGTTGGGAGCGATGCGATCGCGGGCGAAGACAAGAGAGGAATTCTTGAGCTTGCTCAGTCGACGATAGAAGAGTCGTTCCGAGGCAATGATCTGGATCTTGAACGCAAAGTATGGGAGCACTGGCGTAAAGGAAAGGTTGGCTGCAGGCAACTGCTTGAGTTTCGGGCGGAAAGGGTCTCTTCAACAGACCCATGCTTCCAATGATACCAGCGCCCAACTCAGAGTAAGTTTGTTTGCAACGAAATGTTACATGATTGATATACGATGACAGCCGTCGCCGCCATCTCACGTGCCACTAGTTCACCATCGTGCCTCGAAGGTTGACACATGTTATGGTTGTAGTGACTCGAGATCATGCAAAGCTCTTGCGCTTCCATCCACGTGGCGTGCGGCAGCCAGGCTCCGACATTCACTTACTTCGCGTAGCTGCCAAGTGCGGGACGTTCCGCAACGTCAGCAGATCAAGCGCTCGAACTTTTTGAGTCGCACATGTAGCCGGTCGCCGCTCAAAGAAGACGATTTTCGTCACTACAACCGAAGCCGTCTCCACAACAACGACTACTACTACTTCGCATCTCAAGCTCCCTGCTGACACACAGAAAACAACATCACAACTGAGAGCACTTCACTCCCTACTGAACACCACCATAACAATCCGCCGCGAATGTCATCATGGGCATCGACCGCCTCTACTACTGGACCGCAGGGCTCATGCTCACTTCTTTCTGCTGTTGGAGCACCTGGGGTCCTTTTGACGGAGGATTCCACCGCCCCAAGAACCAATATGTCAAGCAGCGCGGAAGGTCCGCCGCCGCCGCTTCCGCCGCAGCAGAGAAGGCGGAGAAGCTCGCCGGCGAGGTCGGACTCGATGGAGTGGCAGACAGAGCCAGGGCAAAGAAGCACAAGTACGAGCGAAGAGCGGCAGATGGGCGTGACGACGAGCCAGCGCCACGACCTAGCACAAAGCAGGACCGACGTAGGTCTAGGGCTCAAACTCCAGGACAAGACAGGCGACACAAGCATGGACGCGGGGACGACACAACCATCTTTAACTCCAGTACCTACGACAGCAGCGCCAGCTCACGTTCTTCCAAGAAGCATAGCGCGCGCCAGCGAGGCAAAGACTACGGCGGCGCCCGAGCCAAGCCAACCCCCTACAGCGACTACATTCCCGAGGTAAGTCTGCAGTCACGTCAAGGTCATGTCAAGCAAGACTAACGTATTTGATTGCAGGCATACGTCCTCGATACCCCGGTCCCAGGCTCGCCACTCGAGCCAGTCAATACTCAGCACCGCCACTCGACTCGCCCAAGGCCATCCGACTTCGCCGAGAAAGACCATAAGACCAGCCGAATCCCCAGAGATGGAGACTTCGAGACCTACAAGTACCTCTACGGAGGATACGACGACCAAATGCACGCACCCTTCGAAGGTGCAGCATGAAGACGATTTCGATGAGGACATAAGTATGGACGACGATTATTCAGACGAGAATATGAGCACGGATGACGATGAAGAGCCCGTGCTTCTATCTCCCGCGAAGCGCATGTCCAGCAGTCTGCACAATCGACGAGTGTCTGCATCCCCCGAGAAATTCAACAAGGGACACTTCGAGCCACTGAGTGTCCGGACCTGCCTGCCAGTGCCCAGTCGTGTCTCACCTCCCAAGAAGATTCGGACGGATGATAGAAAGATTGAGGTATACTACGATGCCGCCGGTACGCCACGCATAAAGGCGACACCAGCAAGCGTCAGCGACGGGCGGAGTCCGCAGTCCGCCACCTTCAGTCCATATTTGACCAGTGCCGCATTACAGCCTTCAACGTCTCCTACAGATAGCATTACATCTGGCGTTGTGGCTGTGGCCAACAGGCTACTCGCTGGACGCCCTGGTGGCATGGCAGCTCGAAAGCTGCCGAAGAAGAAATTCAGTTTGCTCGAGGCATTTGTCAACGACAACGCGCTCTGCATCTTGCTGGTCAGCTATCTGCCGATGCCCGCTCTGATCTCGCTCTACGCCATCTCCAAGACCTTTCACTGGAACTTCAACAAACACGCGACCGCCTTTGTTCTCTCCAGCATGCGAACATGGGCACCGGATGCAGATCACATCTTCCCGTGGCGCTGCTACAAGCCGTTGTGCATCAAAGATCCGACTAAGCGGCAGAAGGCGAGCGCAGAAGCGCAAGGAGCTGATATCGATATGCTGCGTGGGACTTCAAGAGATGTGCCGAGTATTCGCTGGCTGCAGATGGTGACATGGCGAGAAGGTGTGGTGAGAGACATGATCATCGAGTTGACGAGTCAGGCTCTCAGGGTGCCAGCAGGGTGTTTGGATGCAATGAAGGTAAGACAAGACGCAACTGCTTTACCATGCCACGCTAAAATCATTCTCAGCGAATTTGGTTCATCCTCGACCTTCCACGAAACGCCCACCGCGTTGCCCTTATTCGCAACAAGGAGTACATATCCAACGAAGTGCTCTACCACGCCACCCACATCTTCCTCAAAATCGACATGGCCTTCACGGACCCCGGCCTCGAGCCATACAGCGCCGCCGACCTGGCTAAGCTACATTATCCGCAAGAATGGCTGCTCGGACAACCGGTCGGCTCAGCCCTACGAGAACACCTCCTCATGGAGCGAAGCTTGACTCCACTCTGGCGAGTAATCCGAGGCTGGAACTGGAACCCAGACGAGCCAATCCGAGCAATGACAGATCAAGACATCGTGAAGCTGTGGATGCGCCGGAAGGCAGTGTTACCTCCAGATGCCCCAGCCGAATTCAAAGCGCAGAAGATCCTGGGCGAACAGATCCGCACCGTGCCCCAAGTGGGATACGAGAGAGTCTACAGACCCGAAGACGACCCCAACCTCTCACCAGAGGACAAGGCGAAAGCCATTGCAGCTCTTCCGCCTCCCGCGAACCGCTACCGTCCACGGCCACTCCTCACTCCAGATGATCTCATCATGCGCGAAGCAGTGCGTCGACAGCTGCGACAGCATGAGTGGTGGATTCCTCAGATGCTGTGGGGTTTCGTATACCCTGGTGGCAGGCTGATACCGAGCAGGACGAGGGAGCAATTGATATTGACTCAGAGGTCGAATCATTTTGACAGGGTTACTACAATTCCTGAAATGGGTGATGAAGAGGACAAGGCTGCGATGCCGCCGCTGGCGGGAACTTTGAGACCGAGCATGAGCAAGGAAGAGAAGAAGAACGCGGTAAGGAATGATGAGCAACTTCCGGAGACGCCGACTACGGCGGGAATGTTTCCTGGTGGTAGTAGTTCGATGCTGTCAGGTGCTTCTTCTCCTTTTGGGTAGCGACACAGGAATGGATATTGATCGCTTTACACAGTCTTCTACGATCGTCGTGAGACCGCAACATCTCCAGCTGTGTGGCATTCATGCACACCCTCTCCCCATCTCAGCTCCCATCGCCACACTACAGGCTGCCAACTCCGCTTCCCCCGTACCTCGTCTGAAACCTCCTCCTCTTGTTCGCCTGCACCGCGGAGACCGAAAAAGCAAGGCAGCTTTCATCCTGCGGCATCTCCTCATCATGCTCATGGTACGTACAAGTCGGCATATCCGGCGGCAACTTGTGCTTGGGGCCTTTGTCCACCGTGGACTTCGCCCATCCAAGCATGACACGCTTCAGAAGCACAGCCGGCAAGAAGTCGTAATGGGTTTCCAGCCACTCTGGGCTCATGCACGCCAGCGTAGTGTCAATAACGTAGCGACATAGAGCACTGTTCTCCTGCGTCTCCTCGAAGGCCAGCTCGATCAGCGTGCGGGTAACGCGCTGCCGGTCATACCGCTGGTGTCGAGGAGGACGTTGATCACAGAGTTGCGGAGGCCTTTGTCTTCGATGTGCTCGCCGAGGACGAACAGGTTGCCCAAAAGCATGAATCTACGCGTGGCATGCTCAGCCTCTGATGGTTTGGGCGGAGAGCTGTCGGTGGTAGTTGGATGGTCGCTGATCTGGCCAGAGTAGACGTAGCTGACATAGGTCTGAAATATACTCGGTTTCTCTTCTGGGAGTGAGATCGAGTCTCCGGCACGGCTGCGCCAACGGACAGAGAGGGCGGCTTTGAAGAATTTGGAGTTGTTGCTCAGGATGGATGGGTGGATAGTGAATCGCTTCTTCTGCAAGCCCACCTCCACGACTACGGTCTGCTCGCTGAAGTCGCACCTGCTCGAGAATTAGCATGAATCATGCATGAAATGACAAGAACACTCACTGCTTACGCTTGAGCGATCCTGCAGGTGGAGAAGCCATGATGCCTCTCGTAGTCGGTGTAGCTAATTAGGCTGTCCACTTGGTGGTGTAAGATGTACTGGCCTTGACGGAAGACGGGCCGGCGAGATGTAGTCGCTCTAGGTGAGATTTTGCGCTTAAGTGAAGCTACACTTGCTGATGCTCACCTCACTCATGGAGGACTCACGCTTTGACGGGGAAGCTCACACGATTCGGTTGGAACTCACCTGAATCTGTTGAAGCTCACATTTGTGAGGCGTAGTCGAATTGACGCACGAAGCCTATAAGGATGCACATCGGCTCGGTGCAGGCGACTCATACCGTCTCTTGTCTTTCAATCAAACAGAGTACCCGCGAAATCGCACTCGCTTAACTCTTCAGCGCCATGGTCTTAAGCATCAACTTTGGCTTAAGCTGCACCTCCCACTTTGACCCCACCACGGTCAAGATCGTGCTGCCACCGCGCGGTGCCAAATGCTCGGGGCAATTACCACTGTCATTGCAAAGACGACTAGGACATCTGATGGCGCGTGTGCAGCATCTACACATCCATATTAGCCCAGACGAATTCATCGAAGGCGTCATTTCCCCGCCTCATCAAAGTTGCCATGTTACGATTAGTCGCACGACTCCGCGAAGCGATAAGCGATACGATCGAGCGCGTGCATTGTATATGGTTCGCAGACAACACAGGCCTACACATCTGTTCGCTCTACGTGCGAAGGAGGAAGTGTTGACCAAAATGGTCGATGGGATGCGGATGGGGTCTGTGGAGAAGAGGTGAGTGGACATCGGATCATTCCCGCCGGGTACTGTTGTTGAGATTGATTGTTGGAGCTGGTCGAGCCGAGACATCGATCAAGCGTGACCATCACAGAGGTATGGAGTGTATTTTGTGTGAGGAAGGGACTGGATTACCGCCACATTGTTGTGATCGTCTGTTCACTCGGTCAGTCAAGTGAAGTAGGACCTGGTCGGTCTTTCAGTCGTTCAATTCTGCATTTTATCAGCCAGTCACGCTCGGAATCGTCAGTCAATCTGACCGGTTGCCTGTTGCGCACGCTGTTGACAGTTAGTACAGGTGAAGCGGCTGTCCAAAGAGCGAGCAGACATCTCGCCCTCAGAATTGCGGAGACTTTTGAGGCTGAGAGGAGTCGTCTGTGGCACTTCCTGGCGTTTCGAACATCTGGCGCCAGCCTTGCACCAACATTGTCGTACTGGCGTCCCGTTCTCGTAGTTCTCGGACTTAAGGCCGGCGATATTTGTCTGCATTCCGCTGTATAGGCTCGGTGTGTAGCAGATGCCGAGGAACCTGCCGTTGCTGCATAATAGAGCTCCCAGGTCAGTATCGTTATGCGTCATGACGACCTCCGCCCGCAGACGATTGTCGGTGTGCTTCAGGACAGTATCGTTGAGAAGTACACTGGACGGTTCGGATGCAAATAGCTTGTGAGAAGAAGGGCTGCCGTCGTCACGACACGCGTGACACGGAATCGTTCACGGATGTCAAGATCTCGGGTCCCTGACTCGCGACCCGCCATTGATCATGCATAAACGTTGTTGTTATGCATAAGTCCCGACCAGGCCGGGTAGTGCCTGGTCAACCTTGGGGAGAAGGTTACCCGGTGCCGTCATGCGATTCAATGACTGGGCAACCTGACGATACTTACACCCCCTTCTCCCCTACTGAACCAACAACTGGGCAGAGCCGCATAATGCTAGCAGAACGCGACTTGAACCAATAGCTGGTTCGGAAACACGCTGACCAAGCTCAGAGTCAAATGCCAATAACCTACAGTATTTGCGGATGTTGGGTTTCCTCCGGGCAGGGCAGAAAGCGGTGTACCTTCCGCGAAGCCAAAACTTGTTGGTCCCGAGGTCCAAACCTGCTGCGTCGGCTTGTCGATGTTGGAAATTGGTGCTGAAGCCTGCTGACTTGGGCTTTCGAGCTTCGATGATGCATTCACGTATCGGCACATGGTGGATTTTGATGGCGGTGCTCATGTGGCTCCGAACATGAAACCATTTGCGGCTTCCGAGCTGTACTGTCAGTGCCTGCGGGTTGCCTGGTTGGCAAAGTTGCTGTTTGTACAGTATGACGGTTTGATATTTCGCTCGTGCTATAGTGAGCGAATTTTGGGAGAGGACGTTCGAATGATGGTCATTGCTGACTTTGGCAGCTGCGTCGGAACTCTATCCATGTTAGCGATTATTGGGTAGCTCGTATGCTGCCCAAGGACTTCATTTGCTATGCTTTTCCTTTCCTGGTCTCAATCGAACCCGTCCGCCGGTCCAGCAAGGACTCGTTGAATGGTTGGGAACATCTTCCGAGGTTCGAATGTGGCTCGACTGCTTCGTCAGGAACACATTAAAGTAAACTCAGAGACCTTACAGAGGTGAACGATTGACAGTTATGTCTCGAGCCAGGGGTGGCTGGTTGAGTCTAGGTCGAACGGAAGCTCGACATCATCTGCCAGATGCCGGATCTTTGTCGATATTTCGTTAGAGGTGGGTCATTATGTAGCATGCACTTCCTGTCTTCGTTCTTGTGATGTGTGTAGTGTCGCGTGCTCTCATTACGCGCAGTGGAGAAACCGACTCTTGGGTCCAAATCTTGCGCATTGCAAAGGCGCCCGTTGCAGATTGAAGTCCGTGAGGCCTCGCGAGCCGCAGATGTGCTGCGGTTCCGGACTCCCCGCGAATTCGACCACGAGCGCGAAAGAGATGTTGCCAGCGTTGAGGACAACCGGGTTCGTGACAGGTTCTGTTCGAATGACAACTCCGACCACAAACCACGAAGAGTGGGGAAGCAGGGTTTCTTTGCTGACCTCCACTTGAGGCCTGGGTCAGCGCAAGGATTACGAGCAGAATCTGGAAGCCTTCCAAGAAGCTGGAGGGGAACCCGTCACACAAGCCCGGGCTCGACCAGTCGAAATATCTCTGGAAAAGCAAATCGTCAGCTTATGACGCTGAATAGCGAACGGTCGACGTCGTTTGCCGTTGCGCACGTCACAAGTGTCCACCTGTATCGAGAACTCTCTCGGCGCTGATGAACAGTTCAACCACAATTTCCGCCGGGATGCCGCTGTGGGGCTTGGTTGGTATGGGAGCTGCATGTATAAGAAGCTCAGCAGGGACACAGGGCGTAATAATAGTACGGCCACGAGGGTCCCCAAAAGCGGTGTCAACTTATGCATCGCATCCCATGGTAACATATCAGGACAGCATGAAGTCAAGAGAAGCATTGCGTCCCAACGGCATGCAACAGAAGGCTGACGGTTTGATCGACAAGTGCGAGCCGTTAGAGCTGATGCTGCGCCAATCAGTCTTGCAGACGGTGCTTGCGCTGACTCAGGTCTCGTGGGCATCTGGGTGTGCAACCACACCCTGCACAGCATCTTTTGCTATATCGGTCCTGGGGTCAAGGGCACGGGTTGCACCACAGCAGTTCCGGAAGCCGCTGGGTCCTCTTTGGCCAGCTCGAAATGGTGCAGGATAGAACGACCACTGACGGCGATAGGCTAAGCGTCTTCCATGTGACGTCTCGACTACTGCTCGGTCATCGGAAGCAGACGGCCAAAATCAGAAAAGGGTGAGTGGCATCTTCGTCGATTTGTGATTCTCGTGGTGTCCATGCGCCAATGTCTCGGTCATCATGCTCGCTACGAAGCTGTGGCATAGAGCGTCGGCGCGAGCTGTCGGCGCTTTTGTGATGGCAGCACACTCGTCGTCGACAGTGACTCAGTGGAGTCTCATAAGGCGCGTGGAAGGGTATTGCGTGGTTGTGGTGGTGGACTGGTCGTGTTGCAAAAGGGCATTGGAAACGCCGGGCTCGGGGCAGACTCGCCGGCTCACACTTGGCCGAGGCAGCGGTCCTTTCCGAAGTTGGGATCGCCTTGTTCCTGGAGACCCCCTGGACAGACTCGGCCCCCTGCCCCGTCGACCTTCGTGTGAGCTGCGGCCGCGGCAACATTTCGCAGACACGAGAATTGTTAGAGCCTGTGCCTCCCGACGCTCTGGCTCTTCCCGTCGTCTGCTGCCACTCTTGGCCAGTCGCGCTGCCGTGGCTTGCCGGCGGGGCGGAGGCCAGAACAGGGGCGTTGGTGTCTCTTTCGACTGGATCCCATGCCCATCGCTGCCATGATCTCGAGATCTCCGACCTGGCAGACTGGCACGCGACAGCCCTCCACCGCGTCCACTTCGCGCGGCAGAGACGCTCTACCGACCCGCCGCCCAAGTTTCACGCTTCGGCTGATATGTCGCTTATGCATGGCCGATGCGGATGGCTGGAGCCTGGCGGAGCCAACAGGGCAGCCTGCACCTCTCACCACCACGCTTCACATGGGACACGGACATGGGTGGCTCCTTCCAGCCCGACCACACTGCTGCGGCCGCCGATTCCCCTCTGTGCCTGCTAAGAGCTTCGCCGTCACGGCGCTCGATCACAACAGCTGCACGGCCCTTCTCGCGCATGTCTTGTTACTGCAACCGATGCTCATCTCGCCAAGTGGGCAGAAGAGTGATCATTATGTTCATTCGGGCGCAGAGCGAGAACAGCCAATGCCAGCAGGGTTGGTCGCGGCAATTGGCTGCGCAGCATACCCATGACACGAATGGCGCACGGCTCCTGTTTCTAACACACGCCCAATTGTACTGGGACATTGTCCCGATTTCCACATGGCTTCTTGGCTCTTCACCGTCGTCTCCGCAGTGTTCCTGCGCACTCGACCAGGATAATCGATGAGGGTGTTCAGGCCATTGCAAATAATGGGAAGCACCCTGGTCGCACAGGTGGAAGGTCGTACAAGGTTATCTGCACGACCTCGAGCACCCCGATTAAGCTCGCGATTCTCTCGCTCTCACCACCACTCTGTCGTAACCACTAACGCCTCCTCCGCCGCCGCGACTCTCCGCGCCCTCCTATCCTGTTGGACTGCTGCTCTGCCTTTTCCAGCTCAAGACGATCTCCCGCTGCCCGTCATACATAAGCTTCCTGCAGGTCGTCAACTTCCACAGTGAGCGCTCTGGCGGCACAACGTACATACAGCAACAGACAGCGATGATCGCCACGGCGGCGCGACGATGATCGAAGTATTGGCACCCCCAGATACTCCTGGTCACCACGTTCCAGACGACGCATTGCGACCTATGGATTCTACTGCGAACAGAACAAATATCCCGGGCCAGTCATGGTCACGCGCCGAAACCTCGAGCCGGGTATCACGTTCACCAGAGTCAACGCGAAGAAAACGGTTATCATTCTTTGGTCGATCGAGCTCAGAGGCGTCGAAGGAAGGCACTCCCTCTCTGCACTCCGCAATGAGCTCACGGAACGATTCGCGACCTGGCACTGCTCGGAGTGAGAGTGGGAGAAGGATCACAGATCCTTTCGAAAGCATACGTAACTCTCTCCTCAGAGGGCGAAGTCGTCTCAATACTGATGGTGCTGATGGCGAAGTCAATCCATCGCGATCAACCTCACGCACTGTGGATCCAGGTAGATCTAGGTCCCGCCGCAGTGAGTCGAACGTCCGAACGATATCAGTATTGGTCTAATTTGTCCCCTTGAAGGTACCTCGTTACGATCCTTGGCAAGGCTCGAGAAGCCGACGCAGAAACCGATTGAGGATCAGGAGAAAGAGTGTAAGTATGCGCTTGGAACGCGTTGACGATCTTGACTGATCTGTTCAGACTATCTACATCGAAAGAAGTCCAGCATCTCACCACCATTCAACTTCCAGCACGTCACACATACAGCTCGGAAGCATTTACCGCGCCTGGAAACTGTCGACGAACGAGAGTTGAAGACGAGGTTCTGGCAATTGAATGCCTATCAAAGGCCGAAAGAAAGGCTCAACGGCATCAAAGCGGATGATCTGGGCAATCGATCTCGATCTGGGAGCGCATCTTCAGCGCAACGACCATTCTCTCCACCACGGAACACAGAGCCATCGGATCATGTCGTCCCATCACCGCAGCCGGAAGTGACCCACAGTCCGGACGAAACGTTGTTCGATGAAACTCAGGAGACCAAGTTCAGCCCGGACGATGCATATACATCGTTGGAGGAGGTCAACAAGCTTGAGATGTCTCAAGCATCGCCCACAGTCCCGGCCGTCGAACATTACTCTTCTATGAGCGCTTTGAGATCGCCGACATTCAGCAACAAACCGCAAATGCTGCGTACGTCCGGATCGTTCGACAATACAACCGCGCCTCGAAGTCCACCCCGAACTGAATCAAGGAGAGCACGGAAGAGCCTACCTGCTGGACAGAGTCCGATATCTCAACCTGCAGTGGAGAAGGAGGAAGGTGGGGGACTGAAGAAGGGCCGTCTTGCGGGACAAAGCTTCCGCGAGAAGCAACCATTACCAGCCACCCCGCAAGAGCCGGCGTCAAGACCGACGTCGAAAGCCCACATCACAAGCATACCTCAACGAGCGCCTTCTTATTCACTGTTCCCTTCCGTGGCTGCGAAAACGGTGGAGAAGCAGCCCGAACGTACCACCTCCGTGTCGAAGAAGAAACAACCGAAATACGCTTTGCCGAGCGAGATGAAGAGGTCATCGAGAACCACACAGATTACAACCACCTCAAAATCTTTCAGCTCGCTTGGCACCGACTTTCTGTGCGATTCGAGCTGGGAAGATGACATCGACTTTGCTTATGAACAAGCGGCGGAAGCAATGTGCAATTTTGATTGGAAGACGGCTTCTGTTGCAACGTCAAAGAGAACCATCGAGGATGAGACAACTTTACCGTCTGTGCGACCATCACCTGATATCTCTGGAAGTGGCGTCAGTAGCCGAGGTGGCGGTATACGGTTATCTGCCTGGATCAATCGGCCATCCGCGTTCACTTCCAACAGCTCGCTGAGCACACGGCAAACCTCCGACACTTCCGTGCACACGCAGGCGAGTACCAATAGCGAGGCACCTTCGGTGAACACGAGTACACAACATAAGCGCGGATTCTCGGTTGGACACAAAGGATTTCTAGCAGCCAGAAGCGCATCGATTGAGCCTCTACGTAAAGGTCCGGAATGTTCGCCGCAATACACCTCTGCCCAGGCGAAGACACCGCCTCCAAAATTCAGTCTTACGGAAGCAGACGAGACTGCTGATGGGTCGACATACAGTCCCGCGACCAGTACGTCGTACTTTCCCATCATTGACAGCACAATACCCGAGTACTTGAGTGACCCGGAATCCGATCGACCTGGTGGCGCGCGTCATCGCAAGTCAAGCTCGTATGGATCATTCGAGAGCAGTCAGAAGTCCACACAGTCTCTACAAACGAGCAACGACACAATGCGCTGGTCCTCGGCATCCACCAGTTCGATTCCAGACCTGATGCACAGCAAGCGCAGGAGCAGATCGAGCATCCACCTGCGAGGTAGAATCTCGAAACCTCTTGAGTCTGTCCCACACAGTCCAGATGCTGAGCTCGTTGAGTTCTGCAACAGGGACAGTGTTGTGCAGCGGGACAGCCTCAAGACTTCATCAAACTGGGAGCGCGCTTCGCCGGATCCGATCTTGATGCGCAGACCAGAGAACCCCGGCGACACATCTCTGCTGCTGTCGGCTGGGAGGACTGTGCAGCGGGATCGCTCTTTGACGCCTTCAAACTCGAGGTACGGGTCGCGGGTCAATATCGGCAATACGCCTCTCACACCGGAAGAGGAGGGAGGATGGTTATGATGGAATTAGCATAACAGCACGAGCGATACGACGAACGCACACTCCTTTTGATGCGTTTTGCTCAGCATACGTTACTCCGGACGTATGCGTTCGGGCGGCGCAGTACCATAGATACCCTTTTCTTTGATGGTGGAATTTTCCTAATAGAAGACGTCGGTATCTATGGCTGTTATCAGCAAATTGTTTCATCATAAGCACAATCATCCACTCCAATCCAGTACATTTCAAAGCAGTGGACGTGGCGATAGGGCGAGGGGTGAATTGTCAGGGCAGCTCCAGGAAACGGGCCCAGCCGCCGAGCCTTGAACCTTACTTGAATTGGTGTGGTTGCCCTTGACGCCCGGCAACAGCGGCCCAGACCAACCATTGCCTAAGAGGAACTAAACTAGAGAAGTGACTGACTCTCTTGGTGACTACTTCTCCTGTTGTCGTGCATACAGCGATCTGGTACTACTGCTACTACTATCTTCTTCGCGCATTATTGTGTACGAAGCATTTTTGGCCAGCGACCTCTTGCTTTCGAGAAGGATCGGACTGCACGTATAACATGCAAAGCTGGAGAGAGGGCCATGGCGGTGCTTGAGCAGTCTTGGTGGGTTATGCAGCTCGTGTAGAGGGGTAGTGAACATCAAGAATGCTGACGGCGATGCGCTTATAGGATCAAAGTCCAGGAGAAGACATTTGGAAAATGGTATGTCTTCCAGTCTGGCAATGTCAGAGAACATATGCTAACCACAGGACGTGTCAGGCTCAACAACAAACTCAAGGCGCGAAACGTCCAGATCGATAACCTTGTCACCGACCTCTCCGACGGCATCATCCTCATCCATCTCCTCGAGATCCTCTCCCAAGAATCGCTAGGACGCTACGCTGCGCGGCCGAAACTGCGGGTTCAGAGATTCGAGAATGTCAATATCGCGCTGGACTTCATAAAAGCACGGAAGATCCAGCTAACGAACATTGGTGCGGAAGATGTGGTCGATGGGAATCGCAAGATTATCCTCGGACTGATCTGGACGCTCATCTTGAGGTTCACGATCAGCGATATCAATGATCAAGGTCTCAGCGCGAGGGAGGGCCTGCTGCTATGGTGTCAGAGGAAGACGGCGTGTTATGATGAGGTGGAGGTGAGGGACTTCTCTAACAGCTGGAATGATGGACTGGCTTTCTGTGCGTTGCTGGACATCCACAGGCCAGATCTGATTGATTATGATCAGCTGGACAAGACGGATCACAAAGGAAACATGCAGCTGGCCTTTGACATTGCGAGCAAGGAGATCGGCATTCCGGATCTGTTGGATGTGGAGGATGTGTGTGATGTTGCGAAGCCCGATGAGAGGTCGCTCATGACGTACATTGCCTACTGGTTCCATGCTTTCTCGCAGATGGAGAAGGTTGAGAATGCTGGACGAAGAGTCGAGAAATTTGTCGCCAACATGCAGGGGGCATGGGAGATGCAGAACGACTACGAACGGCGGATCCGAGCATTGAAGGCATCGATTGCGAAGCAGCGCGAGGATTGGACAGCGGCTGTCTTTGATGATACATACGCAGATGCGAAAGAGCAGAGTCGGCAATTCACAGCATACAAGCGGAGGGAAAAGCGAGACTGGGTTGCAGAGAAGAGCGATCTTGCCGGCTTACTGGGCAACATCAAGACAAAGCTCAACACATACCGGTTACGACCATACCAGCCACCTGCAGAGTTGAGCCTAGAAGCCCTCGATGAAGCCTGGATGGGACTCATGGAGGCAGAACGAACTCGCAGTCAGGTGATCAACATGAAGATCCGCGACATCAAGAACAACCTTCGACGATCATTTGCCGACAAAGCTAATGACTTTGCGCTGGCACTGCAAACTATCAGCGTCAGTATATCAGGACTAGAAGGAGACGTGGAAGACCAGCTCGAACACACCACGCAAATATCACAGAACCTCCCACCTCTCGACCAATACCTCGACATCATCTCCGACCTCGACCAGCGATGCACAGAAGCCAATATCGAAGAGAACGACTTCACCACATACACGTATGACGAACTCGCCTACGAACTTAGCCTCGTGCGCTCGTCGGTGCAGAAAAAACTCGCCTTCCTAGAGAATCAAATGGTTGCTCGTAACATGACCAACCTCACCCCGATCCAACTAGAAGAATTCGAGTCCGTCTTCCGCCACTTCGACCGCGACCTCTCCAACTCCCTCCAAGAACTCGAATTCTCCGCCGCCCTCGCCTCCCTAGGCCTCGTCTACGACGAGCAAGAAATGCACGAACGCTACATCGAGGTCGCGGGACGCGGCGGGAATGTCACTTTCGAGCAGTTCATTCGCTTTATGGTGGATGTGACGGAGGATCAGAATACGGCGGAGCAGGTCTTTGAGAGTTTTAGAGAGGTCGCGGATGGGAAGCCGTACGTGACGGAGTTGGATCTTACGCATTCACTCATTCCGGATGAGATTGTGGAACAGCTTGTGCAGAGTATGCCGGCGCATAAGGGCCCGGATTTGCAGGAGGATCGCGATTTGCCGAAGTATGATTATGTTAGCTTTATGGAGAGATATTTGCATGGGGAGAAGAAGGGAGAGCATGGGCAGATCAATGGGAAGCATGAGTAGGATGAGAAAGGGTGGTGATTGAAGAGATCGGGAGGGAGCAGTGATCGTGAATACGTCGCAAAGTGGAATTATGCTGCTGGCGTTTTGAGAACCGAGACAGCGATTGGAGTGGGTCTGATTTTGGATTTTGGGGTTTGTCCTCTTGGACACACAGAGAGCGTTGGCTTGGCATATTGCATAGTGATACCATAGGATGATGAGGATGGATAGACACAAGTAGAGTTCACGGGAGCTTGGTCATTGTTTAGTCGCCTTTTCGACATGAATTTCTGCGTCCCCAAGCTGCATATGTTGTGCTACCAAGAGGCTTGACGAGCTGAGCGGATCACCGCAAGAGCAGGAAGAGCTCTTCTATGGTGTGGCTCTCCAGGTTGTCAACCAGTTCGATGATCTGCTGCGCCTTCTTCTCGCCATAGACTGGATCTGCCAACGAATGGAACTTCTCGTCAACCTTGTCCCTGGTGAAGGGATGCTGTACTTCGCCGAGCGGGTACTGCTGCCGCAAGTCATCGACTCGGCCGTCTTCCCACGCAATCTGTACAACTGCGGCAAAGCCATACATGGCCGCATCAACCACGACTTTCATCTTGTCGCACAGCATCATAATGCCTGGATTCTGCAGCTTGTGGTACGCCTGAATACCCGTTGTCGATCCATACAGCAACGCATTTGCCGTCTGGAAGTACACCGAGAATTGCGCATCGATGTTGTTCATCGGGTGGATTTTGTTCGGCGTCGGATCCCCCACCAACGTAAAACTACTTGCTGGCATCGTGAGCCTCACGTTCCTCACCATCTCCGGCTTGACATCGCCCTCCCTCTTCCATATCTCCCCAGCGATCTCAATAAAGCAATGCGTCATCCTACACGCCGGATACGGCTTCAAGCTCGACTCCAACCAGATCCACTCTATCCCCAACCCATTAATAAGCCTACTCGAATCTTTCTCCCCGCCACTATACCCTTGTAAAAACCCCATCTTCCCCTCAATGCTCTTTGTCGCTCCCACGACCCCGGCTTCAGCGAGGCTCACACACATAAACGCATCATGCACCGCAAACCCTGGATGCAACCTCTTATTCCAACTCCCATTTTCAAGATACTGCATGCTCCCCGCCGCCTTACTCCCCGCGAGCCCGAACGCCATCTCCACCACTACCGCAGGGAGTCCCTTGAGCACAGCAATAGCAGCCACAGCCCCGAAAATCCCTGCAGTCCCTGTATTATGGAACCCGCGCTCGTAACTCGCCATCCCGAGCTCCCGGCCGAGGCGGCATGTCACTTCATATCCAACACAGACTGCAAGCATGAAGTCTTCACTATTGCGCGAGGTGCCCAGTAGTTCGGCCTGCGTCATCGCCGCGGAAATAGCGGTCACGCCGGCATGCAGCGTTCCGGGTGCGTAGGTGTCGTCGTAGTCTAGGGAGTGCGCGAAGGCGGAGTTGAGGAGAGAGGCGTATTGGGGTAGCATGTGAGGGTCTCCGTGGCCGATGACCGTGCTGGGGCCGATGATGCCGGGTCCTTGCAATGAGAGGATAGCATTATAGATTGGTTGTGTGGACGAGGCGTTGTGGAGGGCGCCAAGGGTCACAGCGGTGTAGTCTATGAGGACTTCTTTTACTTTGACTACTATTTCCCTGGATAATTGGGTAGTGTTGGAGGTGGCGATGAAGTTGGACAGGATTTGGGTCACGGGGATTGTGGTGTGGCCATTGGTTTTGGGGGTTGATCCAGTCATGATGGTTGTTGGTATCTCTTGGGGCGTTCTTTTCTACGAGGCAGTATGGTGAAGCGTCAGATGTAGTCAAGTATAGCTCCGACAACGGCTGGAGCTGTTGATCAGACCCCTCATTGCGATCCTTGCCCGTTCGATTGATGTAATCCTCCTACCACATAGATGGGACTATCATCAGCAGGGCATATGAGCACTACCTGGAGAGAACTTCCTGAACGGCGAGGCCAAAGGTCTGTGCAGTCGATATAGACGTGAAGTCCAAAAGAGATGTGGTGATGGAAGCTTTCGGCGTTTGCCGGCATTTGCAAGAGTCTTGGAACATGTATGGGCAGAGAGTCACAACTTCAGGCGAACAACAACGAGATCAGATCTCCCGCCTATAAGATATGAGCTGACAAGCCACTCCATGCACTCACCCATGCTCTCTCCCTCTGCAAAAGCCCGTTCGCAGCCGTGGCTGCATGATCGAACTTGCATACCAGTCAGCGAGGGAACACAATAATACCTTTTCCCACTTCTCAGGGCTTGGAAGGCAACTCATCCGGACCACATGCATCCCCATAACGACTACAATCACACGAATAGAACACAATACTTACCGTGCCCGGGCTTGTCCTAGAGTAACATCGAGCGCAGCAGATAGTTCCTCGGGCGTTCCTGGAGAAGTAATTGGCGTTGCAGGAGACAACATCAGTAGTTTCGCTGGATCCGAAGCATTCTCGAGATTCTGCTGTGCAGGCTAGAGGCTCCTGGCGGGCGAAGAACAGGGAGGAGGCGCTGCACAGAGAGACCGTGGCGAGGAAGGGAGAGCAGGAGGTGCATGATTAAGTTTATGGGAGGCGATAAGGTATCGGTGATTGTGTTGTCCTTTGAGGATGATGAGGGTCGATGGTGGTGATTCGTGAAGTACTTATGCTTTCCGGGTACGCTGCATTCAGGGCTGTTGTCCTGGGACGACATCCCCTTCTCGAAAACATCGATTCGATCGCTATCGTCCCGTAGGTCAAGTCTGTCAAGGACCTTCCGACTTCGGTATATTGATCCTGGGCATTGCTACATATTGTCGTCAATTGGCCATCGACCAAAGGATTCCCTATACCGCAGGATTCTCGTGACCAAAGCCGTAGCAGGGCATATGTAAGTGGCATCTGGCAGTCCTTGACTTTCATCCTAGACTCGTTCATGTCCTACTTCCTGCCGGTCCATCATACCCCGAGCCAGCGCACATGTAGCAGCAGCTTGAAGCACAGTTGCTGCAGTCCCTTGCCGATCTTCCATGGATGAGGCGAAGGTGATTCCTCCGCCGAGGAAACCAACACGCCAAGGCTCTGCTCGATTCTACCTTCCAACAGCTCTATATCATGCCAATTAAACCTGATGGCTTCTGTCAACTACCTCAAACTTGACCTCGTACGCTCTTGCCAAGTATTTGGCAGACAACAATGCAGCTGTCTCTGAACAGTCAGGCATCCAGCCAAGCAAGCAATTGTTGCGATTCGGAAGACACTTATCAGGTCTTAATGAGTCTTCTTCCGGGTTGGCAATCCGTGATGCTTGGGCAGGAGGTGTGATGCGACCATTCGACTTTCTGCTGTGCCTGCGAAGCATACCGCTCATGTTCGGCCTTGGTGTCAGCCGGCGTCGGATCATCCGGTGCTACGCGAACGCAACATTGCTTGGAGAAGAAGGAGCGCACACGTAGGGTCATACTGGACACAGAGCGTCTGGACGATTATGTAAAAGAAATTAGAAGCAGGAGCCACGAAAAACCTCCCCGCAAAGTTTCTCCACACAGCCTCTTCTCGGCATCACTGGGCTGTACGCAGGACAACCATCGCTCTTACGACCATCGAGCAACTCATCAAACCGTTTCCTCAAACAAGTCATACTCTTTCCACCCCATCGCCTTGATACAAATCTTGCAGCTCTCCAGCAGCCTGCCCTTAACTCCGCCCGTCCCTCGTTCCTTCTCGTTCGGCATTGTACGCACATCCTGTCCACGAAACGCACCGAACGCAGTATGAAACTCGTATGGCTTCACGATCTTCCAGATTCGCAGGATCTCGTCAGGGTGTAATGGGATTCGGTTCGGGATACTATACCACAGCGTGAACGAGATCACGCCCTCCTTACCGGGGACCGGATTGGTCGCAGAAGGGGACGTGAAGATTGTGTCTGCGATGAAGAGGATGTCGGTCCAATGTAAGAGCAGACTACCTGGGAAGTGACCGCCGGCGAGGATGGCAGTGGCTCCTGAGCCTTCAAGGATAGGCGTGTATGTATCGTGCAGAAATCGGATCTCTGCGCCTGGAGTATCGACTCGCTCCAACCAGATCTTGTCTGGCGCGCTGACCTATGCAAAGATCAGTACTTCAGACGCACATGACAACGCCAAGATGTTGTCAAGTATGAGGTCGGAGAAAATCACGATAACAGCTGGACTGTAGAAACGAATCTCTCGACATAACATCGGGACACTTACATATACTGGACAGTTGAATGTCCTGGACCAGTCTGCCCATGTGGAATAGTAGTGCGGATGCGATATGACGATTGCTTCGAGGCCCCCCAGATCTACAATCTTGTCGACTGTCTCCTGGTCGAGGTACGGGATCAGGTCCCACAAGATATTGCCTTTATCGGTCTGGATGAGCTCTGCACGCTCTCCTATGGCGAACTAAGCTCATGTGAGTCAACTTCGAGGCATCTCTGGTATAGGCATCTTACAGGAGGATACTGTCTTCACAGACCAGACTTTGTGATTGTGCTCGTCCTGCCACCAGACATTCTTATGCCCAGCTTCCTTAAGCTTCCCAAGAGTGGTGAAGACTTGACCCGTGGCAGGGACATACTGTCTTGGATCGTCGCAGACCTTGCACTCTTCGTCGGTGGAATGTTCAGTGACTGGATATTGCGTACCGCATTCGTTGCAGATGAGAAGTTCATCTGAGGTCTGCAGCACCGATTTGCGAGAAGACATGATGGAAATTTCGCTTCGTGAGTGTACTACGACTACTCGTCAAGGTCACAGGGACGCGGTGAACCATCTTGTACCGCGCCTTACATCGAGGGCAACGTTGGCTAAGCTGCACGCGCATGGCGCCCTACAAGGCGATCATGCTTGTTCAGCAAGAAGGCCGCTTCGTATGTCATCGCGGAATTGAGCCAGCGATCTTCACGGACAGCTCCAGCTACTACCTCAGACACTAGTGCTGCTTCAGGGAGCTTTTCGCGATGACAGGATCCTTCAAGCGGCAGGCACGGCACGTGATGGCTACTGAGTTCAAGGGAGCAGGGGAAGGGTGCGTCGCGGTATGAGAGCTGATCTTCCGAGACGAAAGGTTGTCAAGCTTTCTCGCGCGTCTACTTTCCGGTGCGGCTCGTTTATAATATTAAGTCATGTCCCTTCTACGTGGGTTGTTGGGCTCGTCCAATATGCCTCCTCCTCTGACAAAATTGGGCTGCCGACTGAGGTATACAGACATTCCGAGGGCTGCACCACTTCTGAGACCTTAGCGTCGCTCGACGATGCCACGATGAGCTGTACTCCCAATCGGATTCTCTTTGCCTCCTAATCCGCCTGCGCTTTCTCCCACCTTCAGCACTTCGGTACTTCCTCGTTGTGCTCGTGGTACTCGCACGGAGGCATGCCGGTGGGATGCGTACTTTGCTTGATTTTGCCGCCTGCCCGAGCGCAAGCCATATCAAAGACGAAGTTCGGATCGATCGTATCCCGGTCCAACTCCAACCACTTGACATCGAGATGGTACGTGAAGAAGTCCTTGACGAGCTTACGCAGTAGTGATGCTTTTGGGACTTCGTTGTATGCGATCTGAATAGCGTCCGGGCTCGGGTACTCATTGACAGCTTCGCAGAGCTTGACTATACTGTCGAGGACGTCGTTACGCAGTCGCATATCGTCGAGGAGATCTCTCAACACGTATAGCGCGGCCATGTCCCGCTACCTTATTGCTGTTTTGGGATCAGCTTCGACGTCCTCTGGCGCCAACACCACAGCGTCGCCAGTGTACATGTGCTGCAGATATGTGTCGAAAAGCTCGGGCTGTGCAGCAGGGAGGCGGACGATTCGCTCTTTCGACTCTTTGAGGTTGCCAGAGTAGGCGGCACGGAAGAAGCGAGAGTGGCTGGTGATGATGCCTTCGTGGACGACGTATGATTTCTCAACCTTTCCGACGAGCACCGTAATGTAGGTGTCGAAGCTGAGTCGAAACAGGTCAGCTTGTGGCAACGGGGCGCATCGGGTATTGGGTGGGTGCTTACTTGGCGTGTTTTACACGGCCGTCGTTCGCCGCCATGGTGTGTGGCTGCGCGGTGGTACATCGTGGTGGTAGCCTGTGGTTCGAGAGTGATGTGAAGGCGCCGCGAAGGTGCGGTGGTGGTCAAACCGATGGTGGTGGTATGCGCGGTCTAATGTCTTGATATCGGAATTTAAGTGATCCTGCATAGGTAATGTAGAGCTTCATCTGTGGCCCAAGATCCTTGCACACGCGCTAGGACCGCGCTAGAGGTTCATATTTGTCTAGAGTTCCTGTGGTGACCATCGAAGGTCAAGTCGGCACACAGATGCATCAGCTTTTCGTTCCCAAAGATCGGCCTGGAGTACGTGCGATTTCCTCAGTCAGCAAGACAGTGGGCTCCACGTCAGTAGCTGCTTGTCATGTGGAGCCAAGATTAGCAATCGACATCAGACACGATACAATACACGACTATACTGTTCGCGTCTTTGGTGATAAAGCGCCATCCCTTCGTGCTCTTGACTGCAGACGATCGCTGAGCACGCGAAGTTGTGCGGAGTGAAAGCCTGTTATCATATCAAGTCTTTACATACTCGAAGTCAAGCGCTGGTTCGTACGACCAAATACGCAAGCAATCAGACTGTCGATGAGGCTCTCTACAGCTATATGAGATATAGAGGGGCAGACATGTACCTGCATGATTAGATATGAATGGTGGGGAGCGTAATGCAAGCAATTGAGCCATGGATGTCCGCCGATAGTTGGCCATCCTCTTCCATGTTCAATCATTGGCCGTGGTGGTGAGTACTGCGCCTGTCGGATGAGTTGTTCTGATCTATTGCAGATTCCACCGCTCAAACGCAAGCTGAATGCTTTTCATCATGTTCGTGGTACTCGCACTTAGAACGATCCCAGGGTGGCCTGGTGGCCACACCCTTATCACGGACTCACGTAGTTCTGATGACGATATCCAGCAAGAACTCGTTCGGGTAGTGCTGTCCACTCTCGCACAGCCGATCGTCCTTCACCTCAGCCAAGGACCAATCCACAAAAAGCCGGCGAAGAGTAAAACTTGGCGGCGTGCTGTCGTAGACGCGCTGTACTTTCTTAGACCCGGGACCCTATCCCAGAATGTGGGCCTGTTACTTCCATTCCTCTGTAAAGAGGTTCCCCTTCGTGGTGTCGGGGGAGGTGGTCGGCAAGGAGGTATAGATCCACGACGAGTGGGTTGACTTGTTGCGAATGCGCTGTTCTCGCTGCCTGTACCACTGATCGTTAGCATGTGAACTCGGGGTCCTTCTTGTCGCGCAGAGAGCTTCATACTATGGAATGCATACCAAGTCGGGGTCTTTAGCCGGCATCTCGTCGTTTGAAAGCACCGAAGCGCCAGTTTGCAACCGCCGCGCGTAGATTACGAAGATTTCAGGGTGCACACTCTCCAGTCTGATGGTCTTCGTTTGCGCTTCTCGCCAGTCGGTGTTGCAAGCCTTTGCGAGGTCATTGGATGTTTTGGTGAAGTATGATTCAGCGATTGTGACCACATTTTGCTGCCAGACCTTTCCTACGATGACCTTGGATTTCTCGAACACGTTGAATCTGCCTTGTCCGTACAGCTCGAGCGTGTGACGTTTTGGGGACAACATACTCGCGACGCCTAGCCGGTGATGGCTGACTAGACATGATGGTCGAAGGACGGGTGCTCGTGTGATGGATGACATTGGTGGTTGCACGTTTTGCTTGTCGTGCCGGTGGCATTGTTCCGCACACTGATAGGAATTGAATTACGCGCTCAGTTTCATTTTCATGGGCGCCGTAGTTCTCTAGTGACACACGAGACACAGACGGTGAATGCGTGCGGGATGACTCAAGTCGCTCCAGATGCGTTCACTGCATTGACAGCTGCGTAGCACATGTCAGCAGACGTCTCTTCATGTGGACGTGAGAAGGTACTGACATTATATGTGAGTCTTTGCCGGCATCCGCGCACGCAGTCACCTGACCACGAATTATTTGTCACATGTTGCCCCTGGCTCCAGATTACTCTCTACAGAAGCTCACCTGGCGGCTCCGCAGTGAGGTCTAACCATCACCAGACTGCTCTAGACCAACGACACTTGAAGCTTCCTTGACCACCATGACACCTGAACAAACAGTGCCAACAGCTTGCGATGACAAGATGATGTCGATCTTGGGCCAAAACGGTCTTGCCAATATTGACATCTTCCGGCTTCGCGAAAAAGGCCCTTTCGACCTCCCCGCAGAGATCTGGAGCAAAATCAGAGAGCTAGCCATCGACGCCCCTCGGCCTGCCCACCTCTTACCATCGGCAGTTGACGAGAAAGCGCACGAATCCCATTGCCTATACCTCAAGACAAGAGCCGTCCATCACGAGAACAAGCCGCTCACTACGCAAACAACTCCTCCCCTGCTACTACCGCACCAGAACCCAGATCCAAGTTGTCGACTATGAGCCCTTGTGGGACGACGACGATGTGCGCCTACATCAAGCTATCGGCGCATGACCTCGCACCATTGGGCTGTCGAGTAGAAGTAGCGTCGCCGGACTCAAATGTATGAGCTACCACGGCGTCGAGAATACCAGAGGGCGAGAGAATGCCACCGCAATCCGGCAGACGTGGTCGGTGCCGTTAGGCTGGAGATGGTGGGAGCCGCGCGCGTCGGCCTTCACAGCGGCGGACATACCATTTGTGACGCTCCAATGCACGAGATTTCGTGGAACGTTGTGCTTTTTGGATAGCATCTTGCCGATACGTTGGCCTGGCTGTGGCGAGCTTCGTCCATCGCATCATCTCGCGATGTTTGAATGAGCCAAGTTCCGGGTGGTGGCCTGTACATGATTTAGTTCATATAAGGGTATCAAAATGGCTGTCGCCCAAAAGCGCTGTATCATCTAGATGCTCTCCCATCTCGTTCAAGGTCTCCTCAACACATCCAATATCCAATCCTTCGCCTCAATCCCCTCTCGGAACCTAAAAGAGAATACCAACGGGAACACATGAATCTGCTTGTCCCAATCCAACCATTTGCCCTCAACACCGGCTTCATCGCACTTCTCCCTAAACAATATCGCATCCGGACATAGGATGTCATATGTGCCCGTCACGCCATGTATTTTCACACCCCTCTTAGCCAGCGACGCCAAATCCGCCAGCAGCGGCGAGACCCTCGGATCGCTCCTGTCCCACGCCTGATGCTCTTTACTCGTCTCACCACACCACGCCGCCGCAGTACTGTTGGCGAATGTAAGTCTCAGTAAGGGGTCATTCTTCTCGATCTCTTTCATCTCAGGATTACAGCGACGGAGGTCTGTCGACGGTGAGATGGCTAGTACTGCTGAGGGGCAGGGAGGACAGGTCGCCGAGGAAGCGTCTTCAAGAACGGCGTTGACGACAAGGCTGAGGGCTATGTTGCCACCTGCTGAGTCGCCAGCCAGAATGACTTCCTCGTTGGTGTCGGCGGCGTCTTGCAGGAGAGTTCGGTAGAGCTTCATGAGCATGGGGAATGCGACGGGTGCGGGGCTGCGAGGCGCAAGGGGGTAGCTGACGAGCGATATGGCGGTATCGGGCAGTTTGAGGCAGAGTTCAGTTAAAAAGGGCCAGTGCTCTGAGCTTGCGGGCATTTGCCAGCCTCCGCCGGCGAAATAGTATAGGCGTCGTTTGGTTGTGATCTTCTCAGCACGTGACAAGTGCTTTGGCGACAGATCGTACAGGTATATATCGTCCACCTTTCGCTCCGTGATATTGAGCTTCTTGGCTGCTTTTCTGTGAGGTGGTATCTGTGGTGAACCGGCTGGATACTCCTTCGAGAACTTAACGAGGCGCTGGTTGAAAGGCCGGATGAGGGTCTGCAGCAGCAACATCATGAAGGATCGGTCGTGGCGTTTCGTAACCTCTATCGTCGACGGCCGTCTCACCGTGCTGTTAGCGCTGTCGTCCGCCATAGTCACTGCCGCCATGTCTCGTGAAGCGCTGCTGTCAATGCCTCGTATATTGATGCTGTCAATGTGTCGAACGGACTGTAACTAAGGAGAGAGGGACCCGTGGCAGTACACATGCAAAAGAAACACGTGCCGTGTCAATGCTTACGTGTTTATCGTGAGACTAGGCCTAGGCGGAACCATCGCTTGCACTGCAAATGAAGTGCTGTCTGCAATGCGCCTCACAACAAAGGAGTTGGGAGCGTGCTCGTCATCGACAGCCACGTGCTTGGCGACGCTGATTCTTACCAGATCGTTTCGTGACAGGGGCTTTTTTCCACATCCGATCTGACACTTCACGTCAGCATTCGACGCGTCTGTGTCTTCTTGATTTCCATCATGCTTCACGCGATGTTGCATTCGCTGTTGAAACGACCTTCACAAATCACGCGCCTGTCAGCCAGAAATGTCGCCGCGCCTGGCCAAAGTGCTTCCACGTCGAATCCTGCCCTGCTCAGGAGGAGACTTCGCCGCAAAGAAATTACCATCATCGTGCAGGTGCTGACCATATATCTTCGCGCTTCTGACATGGCCGCAAGTTGAAGGCATGCAGGTTTGCTGACCTGTGTGGCCCGCAGCCTGTCATATCCAATGTCGCTCCTGCCCTTCGAGGTATGGGAATCCGCAATTGCCGCACGACAGTGCCCGCTCGAGATGTGGACCTCGCCGAATCTGCTCTGCTGCTGATGTGGCACTGAATGGCATCATATCAGCGCCGTACTGCCGAATACAGCAGTGCTGCATCACTTGTTGCGTCCGCCAGGTCCGCGAATCAGCGCTTTCCGGGGCCATAGAGGCGAACGTTGAATGTCAACCCACTGTATCCATGACCGTGCAGAACGCAAGCATATATGAGTACTGACGTTGCTGCTGACTGCCATAGGATCCCGCCATGATCTGCGCGACGCATACGGATCTGGGGCATGCACATGAACTTAAGCTTTGGTACTCGACAATGGTACGGCCGCGACTGGCTGTGTCAACCCCAACCTCTCGAGCGACCCCGACATTACACAGTCAATGCGGAACCCCGATCAACCGCGATCTCAAGGTTGGAATACCAGAACCAATCAATCGGCATCCCGATGAAGCCTCCATGACGGCCCGAATGGTGAACACTAAGTACCCGACCAGACACCCTCCACGTTATCGGGAAGGTAACGATGGAAAAAGAAGGCCACTGGAGCCTGGACCGACTGAGTACTACCATCAATGGCTATCGCACATAATGCAATTTACCTTGGCACCTGGCATGTAATATGCCGTTGGCTTCGACATTTGATGTTCATGGTAGCTATTAGGTATGCTTTTATACTTTGGCCTACTCTATCGCGCCTCTTTCAACGAAAGTGACAGTCGCTGTGGATACCTGAAGACCGATCCGGGTCTGTATCCCTTGTATCGTCCAGAGACTGGTCTCCTCTTCCTGGCATGGCCGACAGATGTCTAAAGATAGATCGAATGAAGCGGCTACCAATCAAGGTCATGATGACGGGCTCAACCACCACACTGAGACCATACCGTTGGGTTGGACCCTTAGGGGTCAATGCCTCGAGCAGAATATTTATCTGGAAGAGGACACGCCCATCTTACGACCTTCACTGAACTTCTGCCTCTCGTTTCTGACGTTCGCTACACCACTACATTTGGTCCCTTTACCGCAATATCAAGAGCTCAGTCATGGTTCGCCTCAATGAGGCGGCCATTGCTGGCCTCGCGTTCTTCGCAAGCCTTGCCGATGCTCTGCCTGGCCTTGAAAGACGCCAATCCAGTTCCCCTGGTACCAACGTCCTAACAGCAGCCACTCCGGCCCCGACGGCCAATGTCGTCCAACAAGCCGAGTGTTGGGTCTTTGGTGGCTCCTCTTGGGGCGAATGTGAGAGCAGCAGTGCCCAAGCACAAACAATCGCCGCTGCTACCAAATCGGTACGTGCATGGTTAAGGAGGCCGGCGAGAACGCTCACTAACATTCATCCATAGACTGTCACAGTTCGTACCGGAGTTCTCACGACCACAATCTCTGCAGCTGCTTCGAGGGCCTCCTCAACGAGCGTGGCGCCATCGCCTTCAACCTCCGCCGAGGCTTCAGTCGTTTCCCAAGCTCATGCAGCCAATACTCAACCAGCTATTCCAGCTCTGTCTTCCGCCATTGCACATTCGAACCTTCCCGCTGCCTCGTCTTTGGCTGTGATGATTCACTCCATGGCACCATCGATTCCAGCTGCTAGTGGCAATCCGCAGATTCAATCAGTCGCCGGTGCATTGACCTCTGCGATCAGGGCTACCAATCTTCAGCAAGCCTCGAGTTTGGTTCAGGTCCTGAACTCGATGGCACCGGTCAGTCCTTCGGCGCCAACTTCACCGACGTCCAGCCCCTCGTCGTCTGCACTACCAGGTCAGGCTACAAGCAGCCATGCTTCGAGCGCCTTGACATCGCTTCATTCCTCCGCGTCATCACATTTGTCCACCGCGCTGGTGTCGCAGAATGTCCCTATAAACGCAGCATCATCCATTGTCGGATTGCCACCAAGTGCCATCCCAGCGGCACTGCAATCTCTAGGCCTACCTTCCAGTGTCGAGCATTCTCTTGGCGGTCTTGCTACCTCCGGTGCAGCCCAGGGCCAGTCCACGCACTCTAGCACGCATTCGGTCTCGCACTCAGCCACGGAATCCGGCTCGCAAAGCTCTTCGACACGTGCGGTACCGACGTCACTCGCACCAACTGCTTCCTCGACCAGCCATGTCTTGACCAGCCATGTCTCCAGCAGCACGAGTGCCCAACGCCCGACCAGCGCAAGTGGACAGTCGACGCACAGTGCAAGCACACACGATACCACCGCGCTCACACTGCCAGCCTCTGTTCTGCCAAGCGGAGCGATTCCTGCACTGAGCAACCAAGGTGTGTCGTCCGCAACACTTCCTGGAGGTTCACCGGGCGTCATTATCCCAACCAGCGTTGCTGGAGCACTTTCTTCTGCTGGGCTGCTCAGCTCCATTCCTGTGAGCTCGAGTCGAGGTGCTTTCAGTGTCCCGCTGTCTGAATTACCAAGTCAAGTCGCCGAATCTCTTGCGTCCCATCACTCGACCGTATTGGACGGCACCGTGCCGGCTGTAATCATGCCGGGCACCGTCGCAGCGTCTTCGAAGCAGTCCACTGTTGCAGCATCGACCACGAGTACTTCTTCTCAAGCCCGAACGACGTCAGCAAGCTCTGCCATATCGGCCGTATCTTCTGGCTCATCTTCCCAGTCTCAAACGCCATCGGCAAGCTCACCATCTTCGTCTCAGATCCAGGCCTCTTCTACAAGCTCAGCTATCTCGGCAGCATTCACATCGCCTGGATCTTCTGGAACGTCCTCTCAAGCTCAATCGTCGTCAACAAGGTTCGCAGTTTCGACGACATCGTCCAGCGCCTCCCAAGTCCATGCATCATCAACAACTGCAGCCCCATCGAGCTCATCCTCTGTTTCCGGAGCCGCACAGTCTTGTACTGCCAACGGTGTGACTTACCATGACGGACAGCAAAATGACGGCTATACCATTCATTGTAGCCAAGACAATAGCCAGCCAGGATCTGTCACTTTTCCTGTCCAGAGTGGAGGATTCTCTAAGTGTCCTGCCGCATGTGACGCTCAACCTGGCTGTGTCGGCTGGACTTATTCGGGCAATGACAGCGGCAACTGCTACTTAAAGACATCCGAGGGTCCCTACTCTACCGCACCAAGCTATATTGTCTCCGGATTCAAGAATACTTCTTCGGCGAGTGGCAGCGCCTCTAGTAGCGTTACTAGCTCTTTTGACTTAAGCTCAGCATCGACGCAGGATGTTTCGTCGTCCGTATTCACTCAGAGCTCCTTGTCGACAATGTCTGTTCAGAGCGAACCTTCGACAGCTTCGGCCAGCAGCGCTATCCAATCAGTCTCCAGCAGCAGTGCCTCGTCCACGTCCGATCAGAGCGCTACAACAATCACTTTGCCAGGGGATAGTCTATTCACTGTTCCTGTCGGTGCCGCGTCGACCTCCGCATCGTCTGCGCCAGGTTCTACAGTCTCCTTGAGCAGTGCATCCATCCTGTCTTCAGCACCAGCCAGTAGCACGAGCACGTCTGCAACTGGCACATTGGTCACTGTTACTCTCGGAACGAGCCCATCTCAACCAGGATCCTCCAGCACATCTTCGGCGCCGGCGTCTCCGACGTCCGCATCCTGCGATCAGCTCGGCAACGGCATCCAGTTCAATGGTTACACCGTGGCTTGTGATACTGATGCGCCAGGCAGTGACATTGGCGCAGTCTCGGCACCTTCTTTTGCAGACTGCTTCGGTAAATGCACGGCGTTCGTTGGCTGCTCCTCGTTCTCGTTTGTTGGCGGAAATGGTGCAGGTACCTGCTACCTGAAAAACAGATATGCGCCATCGACTTCCAACCCGAACAATGTCGACTCTGGCTTCATATTCGAGTCGAGCCAGATTAGTAAGGCCTCTTCCGCGGTCTCGTCAAGTGCGTCGATTAGCGGCAGTGCCGAGGCTCAGCAGACTATCATTACTTTGCCAAATAGCTTGATCGTCACTGGCCAGGTCGTTACTCCCTCTGCTATTCCAACAGGCCAGACCAGCTTTTTCGCCGGCTCTCCGTATTATGTCACTCTGGCAAACGGACAGGTGGTAACTGGCCAGGTGGCAACTGGCGCGATCGTCGCTCCCTCTGCAACATCAGCCCGGATCAGCACCTCAGCCCGGATCGGCTCGTCAACTCAGAGCAGCTCTTCAGTCGTGTCTCAGGAGACGTTGATAAGGCTTCCAAACGGCCAAATCGTTACGCATCCTACAGCGCCAACATGGCCAAGCCCTTCTGTGGTGGCCGAACAAGGCAATGTGATCACCCTACCAAATGGCCAGATCATCACTCTACCTGAGTCTTCAGCCCCGGCGACCACCTCATTTACTGACGTAATTCCGACCGCTATTACTTTGCCAAATGGCCAAGTCGTCACTTTCCCCACAAGGAGTAGCACGGCATCATCGAGCGCTGCCGCGAATGTTGTTACATTGACAATGTCGACCAGCAACGTCATGACTGCATCATCAGATCAAGCCAGCTCTATTTCCTCCGCCGCAGAGCTGACGACCGTGACTTTATCCGCCTCCTCAGGATCTGGATCGAGCGCGGCTACTGTGTCGGCTTTGTCGCCAGCGGCAACCAGCGGAGCTTCTTGCAGTGCCAGCGGCGCCACGTATCAAAGCGGTCAACAGGTCGATGGGTACACACTGCACTGCAGTCAGGACAACAGTCAACCAGGATTCACGGTGGTTCCCGTTCAAAGCGGAGGGTTCTCTCAATGCCCTTCTGCCTGCGATGCCCAAGCTGGGTGCACCGGATGGACCTACTCCGGAGACGACAGCGGTGACTGCTATCTAAAGACTGCAGAGGGCACGTACCTCGCGGCGCCAACTTATATTGTGTCGGGTTTCAAGACATCTGCAACCCAGGGGTTTGTCTCACCGAGCCAAAGCCTGTCCCGCGACCCTGAGACTTCTGTTGTACCGTCTTCGAGCCCAACCACAGTCAACCTCTCCACTGCGTCAAACGCTCAAGCCAGCTCTTCCGTCAAATTCACGACTGTCACTCTGCTTGCTGCATCCAACACTGGAGTGAGCTCTTCTGCAACCTTTCTCACGGTGACCAGGACTAACGGCAATGCTGGGACCATCGTCAGCTCTGGGCCTATTGCTACCTCCAGTAGCGGCTTGACCACTGACTGCGAAGCACTCGCTGGGAACCAGGTCTCTGCTGAGTACGTCGACAGCTTGGGCTACATCTACAACATCACCTGCAAGCACGACTTCCCTGGTGGTGACATTGACGCGGTCAGCTCGCCCGATTTCACAAGCTGTTTCAGCAAATGTGACAGCAACGCTCGCTGCGTCGGATTCTCTTGGCTTCAAGATGGAGGCCCAGGCACATGTTACCTCAAGGGCAGCCAAGGCAAGACGATCTCAACTTCTGTCGCTGACGTTGCTGTCAAGGTCGGCTTTGTCGGCGTCCAGTCCACTTATACTAATGCGCTCTCCGCAACCTCATTCAATACACTAGGTCAAAGTGTCGCCGCTCTCACTGTTACTCTGTCGACAGTGTCGCAAGCTGGAGCAACTTCAGTGCCGTCTCCTCTTGTCTCGGTCGCACCGACGACTGCGGCCGCTTCCTGCGAACAGCTTGGCAGTGGCAGCCAGATTGGCCAGTACACCACTCGCTGCGGAACTGACGCTCTCGGCGGGGACTTCATGGTTGCTCAGGCGAGCTCATTCGCCGAGTGTATCCCATTGTGTGACGCGCAGCCACAATGTATTGGCTATGCTTACGTCGGCGGCAGTGGTCCAGGAACCTGCTATTTCAAGAGCACCCACGAGCCAGA
This sequence comes from Dothistroma pini CBS 116487, assembly GCA_002116355.1. Lineage (NCBI taxonomy): Eukaryota > Fungi > Ascomycota > Dothideomycetes > Mycosphaerellales > Mycosphaerellaceae > Dothistroma > Dothistroma pini. The sequence goes on along the minus strand of KZ108365.1, from coordinate 65,337 downwards.
TTCGACCAACAGCAATGTCGATATTGCCTTTAAGCCAGCTGCTGGCAACGTTCTTCCCGCCAGTGTATTGACCTCTGTTGCCGGCAGCCCGAATACCGCGAATACTCCGACCATACCGACCGCCACACACACGTTTACTAGTGTAATCCCATCAGGAGTAATTCCAGGAGCTACTGGCGAGGTGCCTATTACCGTGCTCCCATCTGATGCCACAGTACCTTCCGGAAATGTGCCCTTTGTGACGGCATCTGGATTCGTAGTCGCTGCCCCAACCACTGCTCTTCCAAGCACTTTCCTTCGAACCAGCGCCGTTCCCAGCACGTCCTTGGCAACGACGCAACTTATGACTTCTGTCGCTCCAAGCTCGACTCGCGAAATCCCTAGCGACGAAACCTCGTGGTTCAGTACCGCCAATACCGCTGGGAATTTACTTCATTCCACGTCTACCGCCGTCCGTGGACTACCAGGTTCGAGCTCAATCATCGGGACAAGCACAGTCCATGCTTCAGCCACGTCGAACGTCGCGATCGACACCTTCCACTCATTCATCGGAACAACCACAGTTCACGCCTCAACCACGCCAAACGCCGCGGCCGACACGGTCCATTCTGTCTTCACTGCCAGTAACGGGGCACCAAGATCGAGTACGATCATCGGAACCACCACAATCACTGCACTGACCACGCCAAGCGCTGCTGTTCACTTTCTCACCCTGAGCGCCGTTCCTAGCCATGCTCAAAGCCTCCCCGCCTCGGGTGTGATCCCAAATGTTGGCACTGTGCCGATCTCCTTGATCTCGTCCGGTCACCTTATCCCGTCCGATCACACACCCATCGGCACTTGGCATTCTGGTGCTGTCGTGGTTGCCCCCACCAGCGCCCTCATAATGACCGCTAGTATTGCAGCTCACACATCTGCAGCACTAATCACCTCGGCGTCTGCTCGTAACACTCCAAGCCGCGCGAGCAACTCTGTTGTCTCCCCTGCCTCACTCACCACGGTGACACTTGGCCAAGTTTCTAGCGTGCCCGGCTCATCCAGCACTGTCCATCATCTTTCTGCAGCTCTCAGCTCGGTCGCTGCTGATATGAGCACCGTTGCGCACGGTAGTGGGCCAGCTGTTTCTTCGACGAAATTGGCGCTTACTTCCAGTGCTGCTGCGGCCTCCACCCACAGCGTTCCGGGACATGACATCAATCTCGGCCCAGCACTTCCTTCAGCAAGCCAGCACCTGAACTCGCTCGCCAGTGCCAAATCTACTAGCGCACCTCAAACGACGCTGAAGAGCTCATTCGTCGTGTCTCAACCAACAGCAACTACTTCTTATTTCCAGACGTCGGTTGTAAGCGGTCATCAAGTCACTGTTACCGGCGGTCCAATGTAAGTTCCATGGTGTTACCCTTGCTTCTCACATGCTGACTTTCACACAGCGTGTCTATTGTCGCCAATGGCGAGCCAGGAAGTACCACTCCGGCCTCGGCTGCTGCCCCAGCTCCGTCCGGCCCACCCATGATCATTGATCCAGTTCAGCCGGTCACCAACGCAGGAGCAACGCAATGCGATCAGTTCCGGCAAAGCAAGGATGATTTCCACTACCTCAAGGCCACCGTCCTGTACGGCAACAGGGCACTGGACGGCGCCTTCCTCGCCGCACCCACCGTCCCTGGACACGAGGTCGCCAGACTTACTCACAACCAGACCACCGCCGCCGAAGCCATCTACGAGCCCACGACCCGCTCTTACTTCGTCCGTGGAGACGACTCCATCGTGAATCGCGAAGATACCTGTCAGTACCACGGCCTTGCCCTGATCAGCCATCCCACCACTGAGCCTGGACCTCTTGGATTGGTTCCAGGAAGTGCCACTACTGGTGCTACTGAAAGCGCCGATGGTGTCTGCAGCTTCGCCGGCCTGCCTGCTCCGTATAGCTTCAGCACATGGTATGCCTGCGACGGCGAAATGACTCTCAAGTACCTTCCCCACGGCTGGCACAAGGGTGGCGTGCAGAAAGTCGACTACAACAAGTGTGCAGCTGTGATTCTGCACCAGTTTGATCTTTACCACTAGATGCCTTTATGTTGACGTTCTTCGAGCGGAGGTGTATGGCGTATAGTGTGTATGAAATTGGTGATGAGGGATCGAAGGTGTACAAAAATGAAACCAGGCATTTGACCTGTCATACATTGGAGAGAATGAAATTTTCTATTGGTAACGAAATATATGATACATGCGTAATGAGAAAATGATGCACTGCTTCTTCACTCATAGTACTACCGTCTGAATTGAGATCCGGTCCATAGTTGAGCTAAACACTATTCGCCCCAGCTATTGCCATTCGGAACTAATTGACACCAGCTGTTGCTCGTTGCAAGGCTGTGTGTGGAACATTTTCCACGGCACCACACATCGTGATCACGACGCAATGCGTATCGTTCCTTTAGTCTTGAGTACTGTGTTGAGTACTTGCATGCGTTGTCATGATATCGCGAATCGCGCTGGAAGGTCTCCAATGAGCGACTCTCATAACACCCACGGGGTAAACGATACCACTCTTGGTACTGGGATCCTCAAGATGCGCATCGATAGGGTCATAACGACAGGTCAGCTGTAGCTGCATGCTTGTGTATGCGCAGGAGGCGGATATGAGTCTGAGGGCTTTTCAAAGGCGCGAGCTCGTATAAAATCAAAGCGATCCGAAATTGGAGCCGTTCGTTGGCACCCGGGATCTAGTTGCTGGGCATCTGTCTGACCCGCGACGAAATGTGATGAGGCATAGAGTGGACTATAGATGTGCTCGCACGGCCACTTTGTATACGAGCTGATCTTTTTTTCGAGCTGTATATTCAAATGCATGGCACTGTTCGATACATACGACCACAGGTAACTGAAAATTAGGGATCCCGTCCGCTCTCCCATAT